>CAUZXS010005568.1:105000-163618 GCA_963585895.1 Sepioteuthis lessoniana | reverse complement strand
AGTCTGCCCTACTATTTACCTATAGCTGGAGGAAGAATAGATTGATACCTTTCCCGAGAGTTAAAATGAAAAAAAAAAAGGTAGAATGCAAAAAGCTTTGTTCAGGGTTTGAACTCGTATTGCTCAGTCCATTTCCTATGATGATGAACATTATGCAACAAGTTCCTCCATATATACATGTACAATATTAAGAAAACAGGATAAAAACTAACAAATCAGAGTTTCATGTTGTCAATCTAATAGAAGTCAGATGAATCAGATACAAGCTCATCTAAGAATCATCAACATGAAACTCTGAGCTATGAGTTTTTATCTTCTTTTATTCTATTTGATACTTGAAAAATATGGGGATGTTGCTCAGCATTTTCATGCACAGAGCTCAGTAAAAATTTACATATTAAAAAGGCTCTTAGTGTTAAATTTTAATCTTAATCCTATCTATATCATATCTATCTTTCTCTCTCACTCTCTCTTTATATATATATATATATATATGAAGAAGGCCAGAGAATTCACATGTCAAAATGTTGCATGAACAATAAAATCAAGGTGTTTGATTGTCTAGTTAATTCTTTGAAAATTTCTTTCATATTATAGCCGATTAACACATCTTTATGAGCAGAGCTTTAAAGAATGTACTGTTTATATTTACATGAACAAACAGCAAAAAATCATATTTTAAAAGAATCTTGAATCAGTGGGGTTCAAATTAACTCACTATTTTGACAATTCATTTAAAATAGCAATGTGAGCTCTCCTTTTTAATCCCATTAATCAATTCTGAAGAAGATTTTAGAAGGATAGCCACACAGGAAACCAGAATATTGTGTAGTTTAGATATTTTCAGTGTTCTGACTATCTTGAAAATCAGCAGCATTCAGAATTATGGCTGTTAGCTAAGCTAGAATACTAATCAGCAAATTTAAGATACAATCAATTGTGTTGAAAAGACTGTAAAGATTTTCCTTATTTTAGTTCGAAAAAATTTGTTTGAGAACAACATCAACGAATAAAAACTTAAAAAAAGGTAATAGTACTAAGTTATATCCCAGAGTTCCTTGTACTTTATCATATAATCAATACAATGTGGAAAGTCTTTTCTGCTTAATCAGAGTAAATAATCACATTACTTGATTAAAAATTCAAGTGGTTCACAATGGAAATTATGAAGGTTGATGAAATAATAGAGCTTAAAAAATGAATAAATAAATAAGTAAAATACAGAAATAAAAAATAAAACAAATAATAAAATATGAAAATATAATAGAATAGAATAAAATATCCCATAATTCCAATTTTGCCAAAAGTTATATTTTTCAGTGTCTATAAAGATGACTCACCGACTTTCAGTGTCTGCCAGCCTATGGGACAGATATGTGTTTGCAGACCGCTCAATGTTTATATTATTTCACGGGATAAATGAGTACAAGGATACAATAAATAATTGTTTCCATTTGATGACTTGAATGTCTAGTGAGGGCCCTATGCAGTGTCGCATGAAAGTTCCAGAAACCCATTCTAGACTTCTTTTTGCCTCTGTTCTTTGAACTGTAGAGACATCGTCTTTGACCCTGCCAGGGAATGGTAAATCCACATGGCTACTTTTACCAACTTTTATCAAATAAACCTTTTACTATTGTGTACCCCTTCCATATACAGCTTGCTCATGGAACAATAAATGTATAGTTTTAGCTGCTGGGACATGTTTGTGTATTCTTTTTTTAATACTGCTGGTGTTGGATAGCCATCTTGTTTTCATCACTGCTGTTTTTTTCTCTGTTCCATCTTCTTCCTAGCTGCTCTATCTTCTTCACTGGTATGAATAAAAAAATCTCTTTTCTATGCACACATTCTCTAATTCATTTTCAGACATCTTTTTTTACTTAACTGGCTTTTACAAAGCTGGGAGCTGTGCTTGAACCATTAATAGAAAATTGGGACAGCACAATTTTTGTCTCTCTATGGGATTCTGCAGACTCAGGTTAACTTATTCAAACTGAAAATCTAATTTCTAATTTCTAGAATTTATAGTCACATGACTTTGAATCCTCCAATGAAAACCTAGCGACTGACTTGACCTCAGCTAGACATCAACCATCCCATTTTGAGTACAATAGTTAAATTCTCTTTAAAATAACCAACAAAATGTATCAAATGAAAGATTCGGCTAATCAGTTATTTAACACTGGTATGCATATTGTGTGTATAAAATAATAAATATTGTTGAATGTATAAATAAGAAAGCATTCAAAAGAAGATCATAAAACCATTAATTGAAAAAATCAGAGTTTTTTTCTTAAAATACCCACCATCACTCCCCCACCATCACCAGCAACAACAACAAATCAAAAAAATAAAATAAATGTAAAACTTACTTGTGGTTGTTTGGAAAGCAAATCTGATGTGTCCACATCTTTAAAGACTTTTTTTACATTCTGATTAAATGCTTCTCTTATCTCAGACAACATTGAATCAACCTAAATTTTGAAAAAGAAATATGTAAATCAGTTTTTATACTTACTGCTCACCTTTTTTTTTTTTTTTTTTCTTGAACAAACAAAAAAAATGTTTTTTGATACAATAATTCATGTCAAGATGTAGCAGCTTTCATTAATGGCTTTTCTCATGACAATGACCTAAGATCAAAATGACTTAAGATCAAAGTGACTTAAGATCAAAATGACTTAAGATCAAAATGACTTAAGTCAAAATGACTTAAGATCAAAGTGACTTAAGATCAAAGTGTAATCTAAGATCAAATTGACTTAAGATCAAAGTGACCTAAGATCAAAATTACTTAAGATCAAAGTGTGACCTAAGATCAAATTGACTTAAGATCAAAGTGACTTAAGATCAAAATGACTTAAGATCAAAATGACCTCAGATCAAATTGACTTAAGATCAAAGTGACCTTAGATCAAAATTACTTAAGATCAATGTGTGACCGAAGATCAAAGTGACTGAAGATCAAAGTGACCTAAGATCAATATGACCTAAGATCAATGACCCAAGACCAAAACAAGTTTAGAACAATCAAAAAATAAATAACATCTTATTTTGTTCACCTTATATATCAGTGGTGAAGGGTGACTTGGAAACCAAAGCATGCAGTCCATTATGCAGGCTAATTGCAAAGGTGAAGAAGTAAAAGAAGTGCATTACTCTGTGCCATTGGAAATTGTTTTGCCTCCTCACCTCATCTATGAATGTGATGTGAACTAATTTTAATGTGAGAAAATACAGTTCTACTAACAGTCTGAAGGGATTTGATACCCCTCTCTTCTGGACCTGGTGTTTCACTCCTAATTAGTAATAATCTTGGACAACGATGACTGTTATTGGTTACAAGCAAAAAAAAATAAGATCTACATATTGTGAGTTATCAAAATTTATTTGTAAACCAATTGAATTCTTGGTTTCTTTTTGGCAAATTCATGAATCATTTTGTTGTAAAATGTATCAGCACCATGCTTAGATTTAACAATTCAGCAAATCTGAATTCTTCCATTGTTTTAAATTTTTGCTCTTCACCCAAAATGTTGTTCAGAACAGAATAATACAATTTTTTTGTCTAAATCTGCCGGACTATAAGTCCTTTGAATAGGCAAGTCTTTGATTTCAGCCACACGAGGCAATAAAGTCATGATCACTTCAGTAGAGAGTATTTACTCGCTTAATTCAGCTGGAAAGCAAACAAAAGAATTTCTGATTTTTGGTGGCTTTCTCTTTGTGATCCCCCATTTTATTATTCTGTCTCTCTTTTTTTGTGCAGTGAACTTAAAATGAATAATAAAACAGGAAAGACTAAAGCCTTTTCTAACCATGACTACAGTGTAAGCAAAAATATCTTTGCTTTTTTGTGACTAACACCCACTCACTATTATGTCCTGATTCTCCTTTTCATGCACCTAGCTTGAAGGGAAAAATAATGCAGGGAAGACTAAAGCGATGGTCATGGTGAGAATACGAGCAAAAATAATTTTAATTTTCTATAACTGTCTCTCTTTCATCCATTCAGTCATATTCTGTTACTCATGCTCCCTACTCAAAAGCAATAGAAAGCCTCTCCATCAAATTCAGTTTAGTGTCATACTCAAGAACACATGTTGGAGAGGGGGTCTTACCTCTTTACAAAGGTACAGTCAGTGTATTCTACAATTCCAGCTGACCAGGCACAACTGACATGATCAGCTTTGTATCTACTCAGATTTTGAATGTACATAGGCAAATGGATGCCTTTTTATTAATGTGTAAATATTCATCAATATATATATATATATAAATGCATATATAAGCATATGCATATTCAAGAGATATAGAGAAAAAAAAGAGTTGCAGTTACAGTTCCTTTCACCTCTCTCTCTCTCTCTCTCTCTCTCTCTCTCTCTCTCTCTCTAATATGCATGTGCATATATATTTATACATTTATAAAAAGCTATGTGTGTATTTATGTGCCTATATACATTTGAAATCTTTTTTTCAAAATCCTTTTGAGCATGAAAAATTTGAAGTTATCTACAAGGTTTGTTTGTATGCTTATATAATAGAAAAAGAGACACTGTAAGAAAATAAAATCTGATAGATATATTGACATAAATAAATGTGAGTATATATATGTGTGTGTGTGTGTGTGTGTGTGTGCAGGAAATTACCCATCTCCATGTCTGAATGTCTATGTGTGTCTATGTGTAAAAGCATGCATGTTTGGGTATATGTGTAAGTGTGTGTGTCATACATAACCCATTCTTATATCCATGGATTTGTAAGTGTATGAGTTTGTGTAAGCACATGCGGATGTATGTGTTTGTGTCAGAGTTCTGTACATCTCCCATTTGTTTATTTTCACGGAATTGTGTGTGTGTGTGTGTGTGTGTGTGTGTGTGTGTGTGTGTGTGTGTGTGTGTGTGTGTGTGTATCTCTGACAGGTATTTCTCTTACTTAACTCCCTTTGCTACGTGTGTGGGACAATTATCTCCCTTGCTTAACTCGACACCTCTATATGTTTTGTATATCTAGTTACACAGCTTTTTTGTGTGAATTCTTGTACCCTTCACTCGTATGTTCATGTGTACTATTCACATATACCTGTGATTTATCTTCATCCCCTGTATATTGTAAAAATGTGTATTTAGGTAGAAAATTTTCTTTAAGATGTGTTGCATGGAATACGAGGGACAAGGATTCTGTATGTTCTTTTATGTTCTCCTTGCCAGCAAATATGATGTCACAAATTTGAATCAAAGTTGCATAGAAAACTGTTCAACTGTTTTTTTTCTTTAGATGTTGGTCGTTATTAAAAGTATCTTTAAAAAATATATCAAACATATGTCACAGTGCTATGGTCAAAATCTAAAAAATTAGGATGTTATTAATAAATTTATACAATGACGGCTAAACAAACAATAACGTTGCTTCCAACAAATATTTCATTGGATGATGAGTTTATACTCAGTCATGGTTTCGGGGTTGAAACAACATTACCACTAACCCAGAGTGTCCCAGTATTATCTCATAATACCACTATATATATATATATATATATATATATATATATATATAAGCGATCTTTCTTTTTAACAGGTTCTACTAAAACCCACAGACAAGTTTTTTTAACAAATTTTTATTAATTTTTTCTTAACATCTAAGATCTCAATTAAATTTGGTTAAGATTGTCAAAAATTTTCTCTCTCTCTCTCTCTCTCTCTCTCTCTATATATATATATATATATATATATATATATATATATATATATATATATACATTTCTACATCACATCATTTCAGTCACATGACTAAAATTCATATATTTGTAAAAAACAAATAATCATCTGAAGAAACATACAACTGTTTCATCTGAAGATTGCATATTTCTTACTAATACATGATACTTATAGTAATGAGACTGATATGAGGAGGTGAGAAAACTGTTTATTTCTTTCAGATTTTATCCTGCTCTACAGACCAGTTTTTGAGCACTATGCTGACTTAAGAAAAAATGTTTTTATGACAATCTGTTCAAGAAAGAGATAAGATTTTAATAGGAAAGGGAGATAAATTGTATTGCTCTTCAGTGAAGAGTAAAGGAGATCAGATTTAGAAATGTTCTATTTTCAGCCTACTTCTCTGATCAATAACAGTCAGCAATCGAAGGTCAGTGTATTATGCTTGCCTCAAAGCAAGTAGATACCGACTGATATTTGAAGTGACCACTAATAGGTGCTGATGCTGACCACTGGGCATACAAATCAATCACTGATGAGACAACTACAGATTTCCAAATGCTTGATTACCTTCATTTAATCTTAGTCACAGGACACATCAAAGTTGGGGAAATTTTGCTTTTAAGATCTTAAATAGTGACTGACCTACCATTGAGTCGGTGTCAATACCCAAATCAGTGTCATTATTGTCAAGAAGCTTGGCTGCCTGGGAGACCAGATCTGAAGAAGAAGAAGAAGAAGAAGAAGATACATGAAAGAATTGTTCAGAAATTTACATTTAAGAGAGAGGAAAAAAGCTGGCATTGGGATTTGAGTTAATTTTGATCCCACTTTAAAGTTTATTTCATTTGTTGTTTTTGTTCACTTCCAAAAGGAGTTGACTTTTTTAGTTGTCATCTTGATTTTAATCTAAATTTTATTGATATTTTGTTGTCTAATTTTCTTCATCTTGTCTCTCCGCATCACAAAATTCTCATTAAAGTCACTCAAGTAAATTTAATATAAAGAAGCAGTTTCTAACAAGACTTGAACACACATACTTTATGCCTAGGAATTAATCTTTCATTGACAGCATCTTAACCAATTCAGCCATGGAAATCTATGGTTTAACAGTGTCCAAATCTGTAATCATTTTACCATCTATCTCTTGAAAAGCTTCAAACAAAAATTTTTGTTTACTACCTTGTTGTTGTTATTGTTATTGTTAGTTGAATTCTAGAATAAAGTATTTTCATCACAAATTCTTTTACTTGTTTTTTCACCTTATTGTGGATTTTTATTGTAAAATTCCATATTAAATACATTCAAACTATTGAAGTCAATAATGAGAAGCTATGATGACACTTAAAGTTTAAGACTATGAGTGAGCATATAGTGCTTGGGCATTATATTATGTGAGAATTAATAGATTAAAAAAGTTTAAAATAAAACAAAAATATGAAAATAGAAATAAAACAAATTATAAAATACGAAAATAAAAAATAAAACTAATGATAAAATGCAAAAATAAAATAAAAATATTCTACAATTCTTCTTCCACCTAAGTTTAACTTTCAATACCAAAAAGAAAGAATCAGTCTTTTTCTGTGCCTGTCAGCCAATGGAATGTGTATTTGCAGACCTCTCCAAACAAGCCATCTATCTTAAATAACTTTTATAATATTATTTAATGAGATAAATAAGAAAATATTTCAGAAAGGCCCATAATACTTTTTTCAACACTTTCATGTCATTGTGAAGTTTAAGGTATTTTTTGGAGTTTTGTATATTTAGATTATGTCACTAACCTTTCAGGTTGACATTGGTAGTAGAATCTGCCAAAGTGGATGCCTCTTCTGATTTTTCTTCAGATTTTGAAGTCAGTTCAGTGCCAGTAGCTTTTTTATTTTCCAACGGTTCTAGTGCCGTACTTGTCAGCACTTGACTGTGTTTTTGAACAGAGGCATCACTGGATTTTTCTTTCGGAGAAGATTTTTTCAATCCTTGATCCAAGCATGCAGTAAAATGGCTGCCCTATTAAAAAATTTCAAAAACTATCCCCAAAGTTGTTAATTATGTGTGATACAGACTGAAATATTGTCCAACATAGTTTTGTTTAAGATAGATTTGTGAATAATTGTGGAATTTTCTAATTTTAGTCTTGCAACTTCAAATTTTAATACAAGCAAATAATAAGTAGAATGGTTAAGTACAAAAAAAAATTAAATAAATGACTTATTTAAAACCTATTCCATTTTTTGCCTGACTTTTCAAGATGAAAGGTTGTTATTTTAAACAGATTGGCCTACTGAGTAGAGTGTTTGCCAATGGTCCGGGGGACCAGGGTTCAATTGCAGGTGGAGTCATACCAAAGACTCAAAAAATGGTACTTGATGCTGCCTTGCTTGATACTCAGCATTATAAAGTAAGGATCAAGGGTAAATTAAAGCAATCCAGGGAAAGAAGTAGTGCCCTCTCCTACACCTCATGTAGTAGCTATTGAAAAGGGGAGCCTTTGGATCACCCATGACTAAGGTTGCCAAATTTACTTACTTATAATGGTTTGAGTGTTTCCCAATGGTCCAGGAGACTAGGGCTCAATCTCAGGTCAAGTTATATCAAAGACTCAAAAATATAGTACTTGATGCCTTCTTGCTTAACACTCAGCATTATGAGATTTGAATCAAGGGTAAATGGAGCAATTCAGGGAAAGGAATAGCATCCTCCCCTATACTTTAGTGTAATAGCTATTGAAAAAGGAACTTTCGGGTCACCTGTGACTACGGTTGATCAAATTACTTACATATATTTCAATTACAATGGTAGACTCACAATATTACGCCAACCCTCACGGTTTTAGGAAAGTTATTATAATGAATTTGCTGCTCTAATTGATGGATATTATACAAAGAGTATTAATAATCATTTCAAGCTAATTATCAATGTATAAGACTTTTTTTTTAGTTACTTTTCTTTTTTCTGTATTGATTTAATAGACATTATTTTAAGGGTCCAGGAATTTTAGTTTTTAAAATTATGTGGTAAAATCTTCAAGTGCTGGAAACTTCAACAATTCTCTTGGGAGAATATAAAAACAAAGCCATATATGTCATGAAATAATATTATTGGAACAATATAATGAGAGTTTATCACTTTTCAGTTGATTGGAAGAAAATATTTAAATAAAAATTCAGAATAAAAAAAAAAAATCGGTTTGAATAATACTTCCTCGATCCAATAATAGAGATTATGTGTCTGTCTGTAAACTGTGTCACAATTCCCCTTGTTATTTATATTTCATTCTCCATGATTTTATCTTTTATTCAAATTTCAGTTATGAATAAAATTGTTTTATATTATTAATACTGTTAGATTTATTTCCATACTAATATGGAATTTCATTAATATGGAATTCCATTAATATGTACAACCAAATAGTGATTTACAATATGAACAGGAAAGTTAATTTCCATATTGATCTTAAAAATTTGATTTTAACAAAAAATTTTTTGGTTCTATTGATTTCTAATTGTTTTCTTTTGATAAATATAAGCAAAAATCCCATCAACAAATCTTAAAAGAAATCCAGTAAGAAAAAGAAATAACTGTAATTTAATTCTTTACAGTCTTAAATTGGGAAAATTTATCAATGAAAGCCAGGAGTGATGAGAAAAGTTAACATTCAAGATGGTTCTATTTTTCAATTATCCCTCTCTTTTTTAAATAAGTTTAACATAATAATTTGATTTTAAATAATATCAAATGATATGTTTTGATTCATTAATTCTTTGTTTTTTACTTTGTCCAATATTAACATTTTTTTTATATTTACACACATACATAAAAAAATGAATAATTTGATATAATATTTTGATACATTAAAACTTAAACACTTCCTCCAAGCAAAGGGGACATATTTTTGCCGATAAATGTAAATGTAGCAAATATCATAGTGTAGACATTTTACAGCTTCTGTCTCATAATAGTTGTTACGTTAAGCATATGAAATTTATATGCAAATGTAATAAGTATTATGGGATAGACATTACATGTTTTATTACTTCTGTCCCAAAATCTATGTTAAATTTAGTGTATGAAATTTATGAACAATTTGAACAACAATTTTGGGACAGAAGTAGTAATTCTTTGTTTTTGATAAATCTTCTTCATAAGATTTACTTACGTCCAACTCATTAGCGGCTGCATTTTGATTTGTAAAGGAATGGTCTTCTTTAGTGAAAGAATTGATAGTTCCAAATCCAACTTTCCCTAGGAGAAAGGAAATAAAAATATTATTTGTTCAGCAAAATCATAAACTGCAAGAGTCATTAAATAAGTTTCCAGACTTTTTTTATATGGGCACTTTTATTGATAGTACACACATGAAACTCTAGTCCCCTTCAAAGTAATCTCCTCCAGCTGCAATGCACTTGTTGTACCGTTCCAACAACTTCTGGAAGGCCCCATGGAAGTCCTCTTGTGTGAGCGTGTCAATGACCTTTATCACAGACTCTTTCATCTCCTCAATTGTCTCATAATGACAGCCTCTAAGTTTTTCTTTGAGCTTAGGGAATAAGCAAAAGTCACAGGGAGCAAGGTCTGAACTATAGGGACAGTGAGGAACTGTCTTGATGCCCATCTTGGTCAAATAGTCTGTGATAAGGATGGAGTTGTGGACTGGTGCATTGTCTTGGTGGAAATGCCACTGACCCGATTTGAAGACTGCTGGCCTCTCCCAATGGGATCTCTTCCTGAACTCCCTTAAAACCTCAACATAGTATTCCTTGTTGACTGTCGGTCCAGTGGGAACCCAGTGCATGTAGATCATGCCAGTGCTGTCAAAAAAAGGGATCATCAAATGTTTGTGTGTGGATTTGCTCTGTCTGGCCTTCTTGGATCTGGGAGAGCCAGCATGCTTCCACTGGGAACTCTGTCTCTTGGTCTCTGGGTCATAGCAGTAGATCCAGCTTTCATCACAGGTCACCAGAGCATCAAGAACTGCGGGATCTGAATTGATCAGCTCGACCATCTCCCTGCTGTCATGACAACGTCTTTCTTTCTGATCTTCTCTGAGCACCCTTGGGACAAACTATGTGCAAATCTTCCACATCTTCTGTTCCCTGCGAATAATTGTGTGTACAGTTCTCTCACTGACATCAAACTGTGCACTTATGGTCTCTAAAGACACACGACGGTCCTTATCCATGAAATTCTTTATTTGACCAATGAACTCTGGTGTTCTGACTTCCTTACTCCTCCCACACTTCTCATCATCCCTCACAGACTCCCTGCCTTACTTAAATGTCTTATGTCACTCAAAAACTGATGCTCGATTCATGCAAGATGCTCGAAAAGCAGTCTGAAGCATTCCATATGTTTCTCTGGCATTTTTCCAAGTTTAAAACAGAATTTTATTGCATATCATTCTTCTAAAGTGTCCTCACGTTCAGATTGCATTTTTGAAATTCACCAGCTGTGAGAATCAGGCTTTAGTAGGGTGTATTCCAATTGCTGGTGTAGCTGTTCATTTGAACCTGAAATCATAAAAATTGGTTAGTCATCTCATAAGATGTATAGCAATAACATACTGAATTTTCAAGAGTCTATGACAATTTAAATACTTGTACAAAAAAGTCTGGAAACTTATTGAAGGCCCCTCATATTATTTGCAAAGGTAAAATATTTTGTATGCATTTAAATGTGAAAAACCATAATTCTAACACATCACTCAATAAGACCCATACCTAGCTAATAAAACAACAACTTTTAGGCAACATTCGACTTTATTCATCAACATCGTCTCCTTCTAGGGTGATAAACTGATTCCAATGCTTCTCTAACAATTCAATGCTTTTTTGTCTTTTGATTTGTCTTTGGCCTCAAAATACGCCACAGTTTCCGATATCACTTCTTCACTGGATCCAAATCTCTTCTCCTTGGAGCATTCTTTTGAGGTCTACAAACAGCCAGTAGTCGCTGAGGACCAGATCTGGAGAATATGGTGGGTGCAGAAGCATTTAGAAGTGCAATTAATGCAGTTTTGCCATCGTAGTGATCGACTTGTGACACGATGCATTGTCTTGGTGAAAGAGCACTTTTTTCTTCTTCATTTGTGGCTGTTTTTTGTGATTTCTTCCTTCAAATGCACCAATAATGCTATATAATATTCATTATTGATGGTTCTTCCTTTCGTAAGTTAATCGATGAACAAAATACCTTGCGCATCCCAAAATACGGAGGCCAAAACCTTGCCCGCTGATGTTTGCGTCTTTGGTCCCTTTGAACGGCTTTTACCTACTGCTGTCCACTCAGCTGACAGCCGATTTGATTCCAGAGTTAATTGGTGGATCCATGTTTCATCTATTGTCACATTTTTACGCAAAAACTCCTTTTGGTTGCATTGAAACAGTTGCAAACAACATTCTTAATTGTCAACTCGTTGTTGTTTTTGGTCGACTCTGAGCAAACGCAACACCCACTTTCAACACAGATTTCTCATTGACAAATGTTTATGTAAAAATGGTGAATACACTGCCTTCTGATATCTTCAACTCCTCCGCTATCTCACGCAACTTCAATTTATGATCGGCCAAAATGAGTCTGTGGAGCTTTTTGGCGTTTTTCGGGACAACTGCCGAACTTGGGCAACCTGAGTGTTCAGTATATGTGTCTGTACGACCACGTTTAAAGTTAGCATACCACTTCTTAACTATTGCTTCCGACGGAGCAGAGTCCGAATAACACTTATTTAGCCATTGCTTTGATTGAATAGTATTTTTCCCATTAGAAAGCAATGCTTTATTACAACGTGAAATTCAGATTTTTCCATTGTTTGGAAAATTTGCAACAGTAGCTTCAGTTAAATAACTGTAATTTGTAAACTAATTATCCGATTAGGCTCAAGTTTTGATACATGCCATTTGAAGGTTAGTACTTTATAAAAATCATATGGATTTTTTTTATAGGTGGCACTATCCATCTATCCATCCATATATATGCCAGGCCCGGGATTTATTGAGTGATGTGTTACTTAAAAGTGGAAAACTGTATTTTGTAAATATTTCAATGTTCCAAAGCAATATCGAAGATGTAACACCACGAAAAAGAATATCATAGATATAATTAAAAGGAAAAAGCCAAAAGTAAAGAGCAATAATTAAATGGAAGGTTATTTGTTTAAGTAAGGAAGAAAATTAATCCACAAATCCTGAATAAAATCAAAAGCATTTTAGGACTAATCATCATCATCATCATCATCTTGTCATGTTGGCAGCACAGTCCCCCCGCTCTCTCTCTCTCCCTCCATCCATCCCTATCATTCATCGCTACTGGCACGTCTTCTAGGACTCCCAGAACGAATGTAAATCTTTAATGGTCGGCCAACCTAGGCATGTCCGTCTGCCGAAATCAATAAGAGAACATCACTTATGAATTTGTCCTTGCTTCTTTTATTAGCGTCTATGATGTGGTGTATCTATGTTGTAATATGGATACGGCTACATCTTGGAAGAAATTACGTTTTATTTTATCAGCGAGATCAGTTTTCTATCCGATCGATAAATCTATCAATTGTATTCCTTCAATAGGCGTATGTTGACATCACTTTCAGTTGATGAGATATTGCTGCCAAGGTATGTAAACTGGTTCACTAACTTTAGAAGCTTGCTACTCAGAGGGAAGATGGCTCCTTTTGGTTTAAAACATTTTTTTCTATTTGCATTCACTTAAAGGCCAATGCCTCTCACTACACACTCTTCTTGGCTATATAGTAGGGATTCTGGTCAGGCAAGTGTATTTGCGAAAAGTGCAAGGTCATTTGTGTCGTCTGCATCTGTGATAGTTTCTGCAGGATATTGTCTCCTTCTTGCCTTTTTTAATGTGAAATCTTTTTCTTTATTAGATCTATTGACATTGGGAGGACATAGTCTAGGCAGAGTATAAACAAATAGGATCCTCGTGTATCTACTTGTAAAACTCTAGTATATATGTAAAAAAAATCAAAGGTATCGACCATGCAATGAAAAAGAACATTGCTTTTTGAGGCGGTTTTAGCTGAGTAAAAATTCGGAATAACTCAGTGAAAAAGAGGCAAAAACTTTCTATATTTATTTTCATATATTTTTATTAATTTATCTATATTTTATTTTACTTCTCGTATTATGTCTATGGGGGTGTCCTCGTGGTGTAATGGTTAAAGCGATGGACTGCGAAATCGTAATAAGCGAGTTCGAACTCCAGTCGCGCTATTACGTTCACATTCGGGCAAATTGTTGAAATTCACTTTAGTCAGTAATAACAGTGGGGCCAGAGGTTATCTGCCCGAAACCATTTTTGTAAGGGTGAGTTACCTGCCCTTAGACTTTTGTTTTGTCAGTTGTTGGTTTTATAAAATAAATGAAACACCTCGTGTGTTGATAGCAGTCCTGATGTGTTGCTTCGTTATTTGACTGGAAGTTATCTCATGTCTAAATGACTAACTGCGCTTGCCAGAAAGAAAAAGATATGTCTCCTTTAATTTTAAGGGTTTAAGTCAACAAATTCCCAACACAAATACCTTTGGGAAAGGTATGAACCCCCCCTTATCCTCCCAGCTTTGGGTTAAATAGTACCACTACTGTTCTTCATACCGGACATTGGCCTAGGGGTTAGAGTGTTCGCCAATGGCCCGGGAGACCTGGGTTCAATCCCAGGTCGAGTCATACCAAAGACTCAAAAAATGGTACTTGATGCCTCCTTGCTTAACACTCAGCATTATAAGGTACGGATCAAGGGTAAAGTAGAGCAATCCAGGGAAGGAGTAGCGCCCTCCCCAACACATTGGTGTAGTAGCTATCGAAAAGGGAGCCCTCGGGTTACCCTCGACTATGGTCGCCAACTTTACTTTACTTACTGTTCTTCAAGGAGAATGGCTTTGGCATTAAACAACCTACAAATGTTGATATGCTATTAAACAAAGAAACCAAACCAAACCTATTATGTCTATATATCGGTTAAAAATCTTTACCTTGCTATTGAAGTAAAATTTAATTATTAAAAAGAGGCAAAAGCTTTCTAAATTTATGTTCTTAAATTTTTTTCGAGTTCTGTGCTCATATATGTTTTTAACAAATCTTTGTCTAAATATCAAAGAAAAATTTTACTTTAAAAAACTCTATTAATGAAAAATAAAATAAAATAAAACAAGCAACGAAAGATTACGAAAACTAATTCAAACCACACATCCAAACTGCATAGCCCTTCACCCAGATAAACAAGGGCTGCATTCTGCTAAAGTTGGAGCTCTGGCCCCAGTGTTCAAAAAATCAACTTTAAAATACAAACCAAACTCCCTTTTAAATAGCTACTACACCGAGGTGTAGGGGGGCGCTACTCCTTTCGCTGGATTGCTCCGCTTTACTCTTGATACATACCTTATGTTGCTGAGTGTTAAGCAAGGAGGTATCAAGTACCATTTTTAAAGTCTTTGGTATGACGCGACCGGGGATTGAACCCAGGTCTCCTGAACCATTGGTGAACACTCTACCCAATGAGCCTGTTAAATACAGTAAATCAGCAACCTGAGTTGACAGTGCCTACAGCCAAGCAGAATATAATCCTCATATACAAACAAGAACATAGATTCTACCATAGCGAACTCGTATCAACATACCATGATACTGGAAATGAACGGACATTTGTCTTGGCACTTGTTTGGAAAAACTCGCCATAGAAGGTGTAGGAATGCATCTCAGTCCTCATGCCACAAAATCACTAAATAGCATTAAGAGAATCCAACCAAGAATCATGTGTGCTACATTTAATGGCAACATCTGCGCAAAAATCATTCCTTGCAATAGTCTCGTCGGTGCCAGCGATGAAACAGTTATCATCACCTTCTACAACGAGCTATCTTATAAAAATCTACTTCTAAGAAAAAAAATCAAGCCAACCACATGCGGACTTGATTTGGCGAGAGTGGAAAAGGGAGAAGTAATCCTAGACAGTACGGCACCAAAAAGCTACTTCCTCTTTTTGTCAAGAACTACAATTTGACCCTCAGTATGAATTCGGAGACCGACCTGAAGGCACGAAAACTTAAGCCACCAGAAAAGTTTCGTCACTCGCTTCTTGAATGGAGCTTCCGAAGAAATAAAAGTAAAATTAAACGAAAGTCGACTATTGAAATTCTACCACGTTAAACAACTGAAAGAAAATTCAACCGAGAATTCTCCTGAAAAGAACTTTAAAGAAGACTCGCAATTAAATGAACTCAAATTCAAAGAACTTTGTTTCCCTGACACTCTCTCTAAGATAAGTTCCCACAAATTGCACTAAAATTTGCAACATTTTATCTTTTCTATCCCTTTCTTTCTTGTTTTTTTGTATAAAATTCTTTTTAAAACTTTATTGTCTGTGTTATCTTTTCGAATCAGTATCCAAAGAAGAAAGCTGCAGATCTTACTGTTTAAACTTACAGTTTGAACTAACCGTTGAACTTACCGTTTAATATTGCACACTAAAGCCCTCTAAAAACATTACCCAGTAAAATACTAAACTTAGCTTTAGTGTCACTCACATTCCTACTAATTTTATCCTTCAAAATTTCCTTAGATTGCAAATTTTATTTTATCTCTTTCGAATTAAATTTCTTTAATCTTCCCATATTCAGAACTAAAAAAACAACCAGTTAAAGCTTCACAGATGACTGGTCTTCACACCAAAAGTGATATAGGAAATCGATATATGGTAACTGTAAGAAATAAGTTTATGCTTTTCAGGAGACATCTGAAAGATATACTATGAAAACTGTCACCACCCATATCAAAGCAGCAACCAAGTGCATACCAACCAAACTAAAAACTAAATGTAGAGCTCCATATGAATCAATTGCAGTTCGAGAAAAATGAGATAACATGAAAGAAGCGGTATTTGTCTCTGCCTTACACCAGACAGAACTTGACTCAAGGTCAATGACCCAAAGGTCGGATTAAAGTGAGAATTAGGGGAAGGGAAGGTCGAGCTCGAGCCGAGGCTCGAACCCTGCTGGACTTTGCAGGTCATCGGCTCACTTTGTGCAATGTGAGCCTAATGAGCCTAGCTGGACATGGACCTGATCATGGGTTCAGGTATGAATGTCTGATTATAGCTTGAACTGGACAACGAGGTCCAGTGCTATACTTGCTGGTCAATGACCGCCTTCGTGGCCAAAAAAAAACGAGAAGCGATGCAAAAAGAGATAACATGAAAGAGGCATCCTTACTTAATAAAAAGAAACCCAACAAATGTCAATGCAAAGAAATTTATGAAAGCCCAAAGAGCATTAACTAAACATACAACAACAAAAAATTAGAATACATTCAAGGCCAAACCAATAGAATCGAAAATTCGGTTGAAGAGAGACAATCATAATTAGCATGACAGACAATAAATGAAGTCAATGGAAAGAAAAGCACTTCAAGAGCAAAATTAAAAGCTGCCAGCCAAAAAGAGAGACTTTAAAAGGGGAAAGAAATTGCAAGAATCTGCTCCTGAAGTCACTGATAAACCAATTTAAAACATTATTAATAAACAGCTTGACGTCAAACTAGAAAAGTTTACGAAGGGACAACTTGACACAATACTGAAAAAACAAAAAAACAAAAAAAAAACAAAAAAAAACAGAAAAGCTGCAGGCCGAGAAGAAATACCTCCTGAAGTATGGAAGACAAGAAAATTTAACAACATACTTTTCCAATCATGCAACACTGAGTAAAAACTAAAACACAGAGAAATACACAAAAGGATGTTACCTCCCCTTTTCCCCATGAAAGGCAACACTGGAATCACAAAGAACTAAAGAAGAATAACTTTTGCTGCTAACGTTTCTAATGGCATGTTTTTCAATCGTATCAAACCTGAAATCGAGAAAATTCTTTGAAAAAATCAGGATGGTTTTCTAAGAAATCAATCCATAACCTCACAAATTCTATCCGTTGAATCATCTAAGGAGCATGTGTCAAAAAAAAAACCCCTTGAGGCTACAATTCGTAGATTTTTCCAAGGCATTTAATTCACAAAGGAAATATGGAGCAAAAACTACTTGCATCTGGTCTCCATAAAGAAACTGTTACCGCTATAATGATACTTCACCAAATCACACAGCCAATTGTTCGCTCATCTGATGGTGACATCAGATTCTTCAACATTGTCACTGGATTTCAAGGAAATACATTTGTACCATATACTTTTATAATCTGCCTCAACTATGTACTTTAAACGTCAATAGATCAAATAAAAGAAAATGGTTTCAGGCTAAAAAAAAACAAAACAAGAAGTTGACAATATTCCACATAAACTATAATAGATGCAGACTACGCAGATGATCTAGCACTTCTCGCAAATACGCTTGCCCAAGCCGATTCCTCAGGATAGCCTGGAACAAACAGTATTGGATACTGACTTGAAGATCCCTTTGACATGCTACATAAATTGTGTGAGTGGCATCACAGGAAATGCACCTGTTGCGTAAAGTAAACAGGATACAGATGTCGCAGCGGAAATGCTGCAGCGGAAATGCCATATGTGTTGCGTGGGTGGCATAACAGGAAGTGCATCTGTTTCTTAAAGTAAACAGCACGCAGCTTCTTCCCCAGTGGAAGTGCCTTGCAAATTGCGTATGTAGTATGCTAGTGGGAGGCATGTCCACATGTAATGCATAGGCAGAGGACTGCAGGTGTGACCATGAGAATTTGCATGAATGTCTGGTATATTATATAACTAGCAGAGACAAACTGGGAAGAAGAGACCGGAAAGCAGCTACTAGACGTCATTCGGGACTCTGGGCTTTGCCCTTGCACTAGACTGCTTGGGGTTGAGAGGCGGAAAGGGACCAGAGAGGTGCTGGAGATAATGCCAGACTCATGAAAGTAGAGAAGCAAGGAGAAACTAAGATGATTTGATGCCTTGAGGAGGCCCCATACTAGTAACACAAAAGTAGAGAATGAAGAAGAAATGGCTTGGAGTTTTCCCAGAAGATCCGTACCATCTGCCCCTGTGTGTGCATCTCAGCTGTCACCAACTCTCTCTCTCTCAACCCGTATGTACATTTTGGGTAATAAAAGGAAAAGAAAAGAAACAGATTATATTTTTATATATCAGCATTGTTGTTTTTCTCTGCAATACGACAGTAGCAGGAGGCATTAGCCTCTATGTAAAAAAAGTAAAGTTGGCGACTATAGTCGAGGGCGACCCGAAGGCTCCCTTTTCAATAGCTACTACACCGAGGTGTAGGGGAAGGGCGCTACTCCTTTCCCTTGATTGTTCCACTTTACCCTTGATGCATACCTTATATTGCTGAATGTTAAGCAAGGAGGTATCAAGTACCATTTTTTAAAGTCTTTGGTATGATGCGACCTGGGACTGAACCCAGATCTCCCGGACCATTGACGAACACTCTACCAACTAGCCAATGAGCCGGTTGTGTTTTAACCAAAAAGGTGCCATCTCCACTCAAAGTGGCAAGCCATTAAAGTTAGTAGACTCGTTCACATGCCTCAGCAGCAACATCTCATCTACTTAAAATGATGTGAACACATACCTAGCAAAGGCATGGTCAGCTATTGACAGGATTTCAGTCAAATGGAAATCCGATCAATCCAATAAAATAAAATGAGATTTCTTCCAAGCAGCGTATGGATGCACCATATAGATGCTAACAACATATATGGAGAAAAAGATAAATGGGAACTACACAAAAATACTATAAGCCATTTTGAACAAATCCTGGAAGTAGCACCCCACTAAATAGCTGTTGTACGACTACCTACCTCCTATCTCACAAACCACCCACGTAAAACAAAGCATGCTTGGCCCTGCTGGAGAAGTAAGGATCAACTCGTAAGCAATGTTCTTTTATGGACTCCAACTTATGGACACACCAGTGTTGGCCAACCAGTAAAGACTTATCTATATTAGCTTTGTGTGAATTATGGATGCATTTTAGAAGACATCCCAGAAATGATGGATGATTGGGATGGATGGTGAGAGAGAGTCAAAGAACTCTGTGCTGTCAGTGTGACTTAATGATGATGATGATGATGCACTAATAGCCCCTTGTGTATTTTATTTTGCATATAATTGCAAAATATTCTAAATATCACAATAAAATTGACTTTGAATCATTCCTTTCAACTCTTAAGTTAACAGTTTTAGTTCAATGTGGGAAGATTTCACCCAACACTTCCTGATCTTTAAATAACCAAGTTGATCAAAAGGTGTTCCTGGTATTGTATAGAACATATACATGCTCACACACACACATTCATTTTTATAGCATAGGTGGCACTGTAATTGCTATAATATCAATCTTTAAGCAATTTCTCTTCCACTCTATATGCGTCGGATATTACTCCATGTTGTTGGTACCATGTAACTCAATATAACTCTCTTATTTGGAAAGGAGATGAGTACCAGCAAATAACCGTCATCACCCCTTGAAATTCTATAAGGGACCAATCAGTGGAATCCCAACAAGATTATAAGGTAATTTTATTTTGATTTGCCAATAAATCACTTTTATATACCTTCTAAATCACTTTCATACTGAAGTCTTCGTTGACACATTCCATTGGTTGCTTGGGTTTGTTTTCTATTTTCTATTTCTCTTGGGGGTGTGCAGAATTCAAAATCATGTCTTTCCTTGGAGTTCTCTCCTGTAAAAGTGGGATGAAGCTGCAATAACAAGAAATCATTCCTTAAACCATTAATAAGAATCTTTGGATTAATCAAGTTAACATTTGTTAACCTTTTTGTTGTTGTTGTTGCTCATTAACAATCAGAAACTTTTGATACTCTAAACAAATCATACCCAGTTAGCAGGGCTTAGAATACACTGACTCTATCCGCTGCAAAGGGGTCTAAGATCCCCCTACCCAAAAAGGAGGGTATCCTGGGTATGACACAAAAACTGCATCTAATGGTGAGGCTCCAGTTCTGGAGCTCTAGGGAGTGTGGAGTACCCCTTCGTTGCTATTACTCCCAGGTCGACTCTGACCCTGTTAGTGTCCCATCATGGAATTAATACTTTGTTCCTGGAAAGTTGTGAATACAAGTAAGGATTATATAAAGTGGTCGCATATTGATCTCACATTCCTACAATGTGACAAAAAAACTGACAAAATAGGGTAGAATTGTAAGAGCCCAGTTGTTTGGGGCTGTGGAATACACAACTGCTTCTCTGCAGAGAAGTAAGACCCTAAACCCCCAATAAGCGTCCAAGATATGACACAAAACACTCTGATGGTGAGGCTCCAGTAATACTGGAGCATTGGGGAATGTGGAGTACTCCTTCATTGCCATCACTCCCAAGTCCACTCTGGCCTAAAGTGGTAGCACCTAACGAGGTTCTATCTATGGGTTAAATGGGAATTGTTTGACATTCAAACAAAGTGCAATCAAATGCTAAATTATGTTTCTTGAAATAGAACTGTTTAATCATTTGATTGTGTGTAAACAAATGACTGATGTTTAATTAAATTGTTAATGATACATAGCAATACTTGAAACCCGTTAACTATATTGACTTATGTTTACAAATCATACATTTAATATATATGTATAAACCAGATTTGGCATTGAATAACCTACAATGGTTTTGCCCAGTCGGCTGGGGTTGTAGAATACACAACTGCTTCTCTACAGAGGGGTAAGACACCCCCACCAACGAGTGTTCTGGATATGACACTAAACAATCTGATGGAGAGGTTTCAATAATGCTGGAGCTTTAAAGAATGCAGAGTACCTCTTCATTGCCTTTGCTCCCAGGTCTACAGGTCCACTCTGGCCTGGAGTGGTAGCACCTAATAGGGTCCTATCTATGGGTCAAATAAAACTAAACTGTGTACTTACACTTAACTGAATTGTTTGAAATAGAACAGTTTTGACATTTAACTGTGTCTAAACAAAAATTATACTTATACTAAACTGAATTGTTTTAATTAGAACTGTTTGACTAAACTGAATAGCTTGAAATAGAAATGTTCTTGACAATTAAACTGTGTACTTATACTAAACTGAATTGTTTGAAATAGAATTTTATTTGTATAAAAATGGATTTGGCATTAAATAACCTACAAATAACCTTGAAAGGTTGATATGCCATAAAACCCAAACAAACAAACCTACAATGGTTGATATGCCATAAAACCAGACCAAACCAATCTAGAATTGTAAGAGACTACTAACGCATTTTGGATTAATGTTAATAATACACTGGTGCCCAAAACAATGCCTGACCTCTAAGTCATCATTTGATGAAAACTCTGTTGGATAAACAGCTGCTGTTTTGTTTAGTGCAGCATGTGAATATAATATTATATTTATACAATTTTATTTTTAGTTTCAATGCAGGAGAGTTTATTAATAATTATCATCTAACGATATTTGTTTCAATTGAATAATGTTCTAATAGAAATGATAAAAATATATCTTTGGTTTTGCTGAAAATTAACCTTCTATAAAAAGAATTGTTGAGGCTGTATTTATTTATAGGTGATACTCAATATATATGTTGTTATGTCTCTTCTCTCCATTCCAGTCAATATTCTGGATATTTTGGTATTCCATGTCCTGGACAAGTTGACTGTGAAGCACGTAACTGAATCAAAATTTATAATTCGTCCTATTTACCTGGGTTGGCGCATAAGGTAATAATAATAATAATAAAAAAGGTATTGACAACAGGTTGAGGAATTAGTGCACAGAAACAATGTATCAGAATGACAAGCAAAATAAAATTAAACACAACGACAATTTCAACAACATATAAAATACATTTATCCAGTTAGTATTCAACTAACAAAATAGTACAAACATATAATACAGTTCAAGGAAAATAACGAGAAGATTTATCTGAGGAACGATGATTAACATGAAAATTCGATTTGAGCATGATCGAAAATTATGTTCTATCAAGCTTCATTTCCTTTGTCTCTTCTTCTACACGAGATTCCACCTTTTCTTTCCAATCCACTGGCACCACATTTCTCCTTTCAACTGTCCAGGTTTTCAAGTTGTCCCCCCATGTTCCAATTTGTGCCAGCTTGGCAAGAGGTGTCTAATTTTTTTTACTCTAGGTATTGCCAGTCTGCAACCTCCCACTACTCCTCTCACAGAGTGACTGCTGATGGCTGCTATGTTTGTGGACAACCAAAGTATACGTCACAACGTATATATGAGGGTCATTCAATAGATAAGTTGAATTATGCCGAAGGGGTCGGCAATAGGAAGCACTGTTTACAGTGGCACCATTTTTGATGAAATCATTCATTATGTACATGTCCCAAAAGACTGACAGCATGACCTTTTTTACTGACCACTGCACCCTGAACTTTTTTTTCTGTTGAAGAGTCAGTGTGTAGTAAGCACCCTTCCTCCAATTTTTGCACAAGACTTTCCACTCAGAATGCCTCTCTGTGCACATGTTCTATTATACTCCCGGATCCATTCCGGGGTAAATAGATCATTTGAAAATTATTCATATTGGATAAGAATACTTGATACCATATAACTCAATAGTGTAGAGATATAATAAATGATTGTTTCCCTTGAATAGTTAGCATGTCCAGAGGAGCAATAATTGTTTACTAAGGAATATTATAACTAATTACTTGAAACCATACAACTGTGGGCAAATTATTTGTATTAGATAGGAATACTTGATATCGTATTACTATAAAAATAAATGATTATTGGCAAATAAAAAAAAGGGAAAATTTTTAAAAATTCAATAAAACATTGAAAATTTGGTTATGATTACAGTAAAAAATTTACGAATAAAACAAATTTCAACATTAAATGACCTATAAAGAGTTGAAATGCCATTAAACAAATAAACCAAACAAAACCATCAGTTTTCCAGAATTCTTCTAGATATTCTGGTCAATCTTAACAGTATTGTGATCCGGACGGTTGCAAATCTTCCTTGGATTTCTTCATCATCATTATTTTTATAATATTATTCCTTACAAGTTTTTTTTACACCCACCAGCTCTAACTGAGGGATTTTCATTGGAATTTAAGTAACAGTGAGTCTCCACAGACCTCCAGGACTCTCCTAAGTATCCTAGCCAATTTTAGAAACATTGTGGTGTGGATGGTCTCAAATTTACTTCTAATCTCTAGTTCATTGAGCCTCTTTTCCAAGTTCATGGACAATGTTCCAAGGGCACCAACTACGATTAATATCACTGTTACTTTCTCATTCCACAGCTTTTTCAATTCTTTAGCAAGGTCCTGGTATTTGTCCAGCATTTTTACTTTCACTCTGTTGTCCACTGGAATTTGTTCACTAAAACAATTCTGGTTGGCACTGGGTGATCCATTTGTGTCTCAAAGTCCCAGACAATTCTATGTCTCAGATTTGTACATACACCATTTTTTAGTATAGTGAAATTTTTTGCACAGTTCTCAGAGGATCACCTTCCCCACTGTTGTCCTTGTTCTTGTATTTCTTTTGTGCTAATTTGCTGCATTCACTTATTACATGATTAACTGTTTTGTCTCAATCATCACATAATTTATACTTGCTATTTTCCTGTATATTATCAATTTTTTTCTTGATTGATTCTTTTGAGCTGCTATCATTAAGAGATTCTGTTTCTCTCTTCAGTTTTTCTTTTCTTTATCATGTCCAGTTCATCTTGTAAATAATTTCGTTATTTTTCATTCGAATTATTCATACAATTTTTTAATTCCTACTCTTATTTTCTAGATTGTTGATTGTTGTTTTTCAATTTGTCCTAAACCCATTATAACTTAACATCCTCAAAGTTTGAGGACAGTTAAAATAATTATAAAAATCTTATTGAATTCTTACATTCTTGTAAGTTTAATGCATTTATAGAATTTATATTTACAGCAATAAAGGTTAAATTGATATTTCAGTCGGTTTATGATCCATTGGCCTAATGAGTAGAGTGTTCGCCAATGGTCCGGGAGACCGGCATTCAATCCCAGGTTGAGTCATACGAAAGACTCAAAAATGGTACTTGATGGCACCTTGCTTAACACTCAGCATTTTAAGGTAAGGATCAAGGGTAAAGTGGAGCAATCCAGGGAAAGGAGTAGCCCTCCCCTACATCTCAGTGTAGTAGCTATTGAAAAGGAAGCCATCGGGTCGCCCTCGACTATGGTCGCCAACTTTATAACTTTACTTTATGTATCTCCTTATAATAATTTCCTTATAGATTGGAAAATTAAAAAATTTCATTATAATGGGTTAAGATTTCTGGGATTTCTGCTGCAGAGTCTGGTTTTCTTGTTCTCCTGAAGTACTCCTTTCTTACTTTTTCTTTTATCTTCGTTTATTTGAAGGGGTCTACTTTTTCCTCTTCTTCTTCTTCTTCTTATTATTATTATTAATAGTAGTTGTAGTAGACCCATTCAAAATATCCTGGTGAAGCAATTAGTCAGTAAAAAACTGTCTGTTTATATAAGAAACAGAATCCATAAAAGTTGACTCATTGTTAAAAACACTCAAATATCATGATAAAAATTATGTCTTTTTTTATAAGTAAATCTTTTTGAATATTTGTTAAACTAGTTTTTTGTCTTTTTTACTTCAAGAGTTCAGAAATCTGATTGGTCATTCACCATTTTGTTTTTCCTGTCGATAGAAGTTGGTTTATGAGTTAAAAGATTTAGAACTTTACTTCATTCATTACTGACTATAAAAATAGCCTGTAATGAGTGAAGCCAATATTGTTGAATATCATTATATATATATATATATGTATTCATAGATCTCACCTCTCTTGATGATGTCTGGTGTCTCCATTCTGGGGCAGAATATGGCTTAACTGCAGATAATTAAAATATTTAAAATACATTAGTTGTTATAACTGATACTGAACTAAACAGCTTAATTAGCATGATTATTCTAAAAGGAATAAAGTAAATTACTTAATGAAATACAGAAAAAGGGGGTAAAAATAACAAACATAGTCAAAAAAACCAGTGCTGTCATTTAGCTAAGCACAATGCTACAAGTATGAGGCACTCAGTGAAAAGCAAACTCGCTGGTAATGTTTTGTAAGGCTGGCTTGATAACCTTTAAACCACAAAAGGTGTCCAAATTCACAAAGTATCTCAAAGACATTCTCAGCCTAGGAAAAATCTTTAAAAAAAACAAAAACTAAGTCATTTTTTTGTGAAACATTATTTAAGCTTTTTGAAGTCGTATTTCATTAAAAATAAAATATTTTTCTTTTCCTTTTTTTTTAAATTGGCTTTATTATATAATATCTGGCTGAACAGATCAATAATTATAAAAAAGCAGTGATACATATGTTCTTAGGTATGTCAGCTTTGATGACTGGGAGAATGTCATTAATGTTGCAATTTTTAAAAAACATGACCTGAAACTATTTGAGACAGAGAATCTTACACATATTTCCCCACACCTTTATACATGACAATCCAACTTTATAATAAAAAAATTGCTCATATTTAATAGAAATTAGCCACTCTTTTGATGGGACTTACAGCATGCTATCTCTCTTGCAGAGGATACATAGTGACCTGGAGTGGTGGTACCTGTCAGAGTTCCATCTATGGAGCAAATAGAACTGTTTAAAAATTGTTAGTATTAGATAGGAATACTTGATACCCTATAAGTATGAACTACTTGAATGAAGAATAGCTACCCAAAGCTATAATTGTTTCCTAAGGATAATTATCATTAGTTACTTGAAGCAATATAACTATGTGCAAACAAATGACTATTATTAAATAACAATTATTACTTAAAACCATAAAACTATTGGTATTAGTTAGAAATACTTGAAACCATCCAATTGTGTGTAAATTAGTTGTATTCAATAGGAATACTTGAAATCATATAACTATTTGTAAAAACCCTATTAAGAAGCAAATACACAAAAAATATGAATATAGATATACAATGAATGCAATTCCTTAACCTCTCGACATGAAATAACCTCAGACAAGTTGACATCCAGTGTGAATTAATCAATCAATCCAATAGAAAAAAAATAACTTACTTTCTGAGCCAAGATTCTTCTGCATAATGACAGGAGATAATCTTTGAAGAGATGATTTAATTTGGTTTTCAACAATTGATTCAAAATGTTGAGTATGTTGCTGAAGATGGCTACAGGCATTCGTAACACCAGGAATGGTCTGTAAATCAAGCAGATGCAAACGAATGTCCTTCGACATTTCCTCCATTGAAGTAATCATATTTTCCATTTGGTTGATATCCTTGCTGAAGTCATGAACTTGACCAATCTGGTAAAAAAAATAGAAAAACAAAACCTGCCTGAGGTAAAAACTGGAATTGGTAAAAAAAGTGATATAATAAAATCAGATATTTGATTAGTTGACTATATAATAAAAACCTGACTTTTATATGTAAGTTAACATAATAGCAAAAATGGCTTATTTTGTTGAGATTTTGCTTTGTGCAATTGTGTTAAAATAATTATAAATAATATAGTAAATTCCAAACCAATTTGCAAATTAATAATAATAATAATAATAATAGTGCAAATCTTCATTCATGTTCATACTGATCATTATACAATAATCATTAAAGGTTAATTATAGAGTACTTCTCCTTTTTCTTTATTTCTTTAAGTGTTAATCATAGAGTACTTCCCCTTTTTCTTTATTTCTTTAAATTATTAACTATAGAGTGATTCCCCTTCTTTATTTCTTTAAATGTTAATTATAGAGTTGTTAACTTCTTTAAATGCTAATTATCAAGAACTTCTTGTTTATTTCTTTATTTATAATCTATATTATCATAATCTGATTTTTGTATGTATGTTATGGTAACACATCATAGTGAGATTTTTATTAATAGATTAACATTAAAATTCTCTTTAAGGACAAAGTAATTTGCATCGTAATAAGAGTGTCTGCATTTATACTCATCAAGTCATTTTAATTCTATATGGGAAATAACTATTAAGTAGTTAGAATCCGGTACTTCCCCTGTTTATTTATTTGCCATTAATAAAAATTCTGTAAATGGAATGTAATTAGGTATCAAGCTTAACAGCCACTAAAGATGATTTTTAAGTTGTGGCTAATGAGCTTTTTATGAATAACTTCAGTATTTTTAGTATGAATAACTTCAGTATTTCAGTATTTTTAAATTAATGATAAGTGTGACATAATGGGCCTTTGGTATGGTTGTATGTAGAATTACATATGTGTGCAAATGTCATGGTAGACATACGAGTAGGTGTGGATATATGTATGTACGTATGTACATGCATGTGTGTACATATGTAAATGATTGCAAGTTGACAATGGGTAGGTATATATGGATGTATGTGTATACATGCATGAGTATATATGTGTATATCCATATAAGAACCTGGATATATCTGTGGGATTGAGTAAAAATAAATAAATAAATAAATAACATAAAATGAATAACTATAAAAAAAAGAACAATTTTCCAAGAGGCATCTGACGGGCTTCCTCTGCTGCTTTTTCTCTTTACGCCTTTGTACTGGACAGATGCTTTTCGTGGCTCAGGAAAAATTTCCCACCACAAAATAGTTGTTGACCTGTAGAATAAAGGTTAAGTTTAAAGTATCCTTGTCTTTGCCTTTTTCCATTTACAGCTGTGGCCAACCCAAACAGAACAAGTTAATGG
Organism: Sepioteuthis lessoniana; assembly: GCA_963585895.1. Taxonomy (NCBI): domain Eukaryota; kingdom Metazoa; phylum Mollusca; class Cephalopoda; order Myopsida; family Loliginidae; genus Sepioteuthis; species Sepioteuthis lessoniana. Next base: position 135,274 of record CAUZXS010005568.1, on the reverse strand, counting down.
GGTAATAAGAGAAACCAAGGAGTCAGATACCAAAAACTACAAAGTCATCCCATAAAATCCAATAATCAACCAAACCAAAACAGACAATGACCAACAACCTACTAACCAATGAAATAATAAAAACCAAACTTTATTAAGCCCCATATATCTACATAGATGTGTTGAGTGTGTGTGGAGGGTTGTATGTATTTTATGTATGAACCACTCTTCCACTTCTCCCAGTTTAAGTGGAGATGGTCAGATAAAGTTTTATGGTCACACTTTTTAAGATGTCTTGGAGACATACAGTCTGGCAATATTTTTATGTCCAGTCTATGGGTGGCCAAAGAACCAGAAGTAGGAGATATTCACTCTGGCATGAATACAAGTGTAGTCAGATTCAAAAAGAGTTGGTCTGAGGAATCTGCTGGTGTTAGTTGGTCAGAGAAAGCAACTAGAATCAAAGATGCGCTTAGGGTCTGCTAGCACCCCAAGAGCTGAGGAAATTGGCTAGGAACTGGAAAAGTAGAATTTGTGCCAGATGGATGGAATGAAGGAACGGAGACAAAGGAAGGTCTGAAATAACACACACCCCTTCATCGGTCAGCCCTTCAGACCTTGAGTTCAACTTTTTTCTTTTGTCTTTTGTGAACTCATCTTGGGTTCTGTGCCATGAATAAAACATGAGGTCACTCAATGTAGTGAGCTGATACACTACTGAGCTGAGGTGAGCCATCACTTAAGAATACAATAAAGAAAACAAATGACATAATTTTTCATCAAATAGCAAATCTTTAGTCATCAAAGTTTGCAATACAATAATTGACAATCAAAGATATTACGATAAAATATTCCTGTATACTGATGGCTAATAAAAAATGAGCCTGTTTTGTTTTTACCACTTTGAGAATTTTAATGAAACTTTTTCTATTTTCAGAACCTAAAAGTAATAAATTAACTACCGTTTAAATCAAAATTTATCACCAAAAAAGAAATATCCTCAACTTAATGAAAATTAAAATAAAAAAACCCAGAATGATGGGAATGAGATAGATTGGGATGCAATATAAAAAGATTTTTGATATCTTGAATGAACATACAGATATTTTGTCTACTGTGAAGAGAATTTTACAAAAACTGGTCCTACCACAAGAAAATTGGTTATGGTCATTCAACAGCTCCCATAAAAAGAGATGACCAATGAATAAAATTTGCTATTCTCACAGACAGAAAGAAAACCCTGACAAACTTGACTAAAGAGTTCAAAACTAGTGATGGTAAAACTATCTTGAAAAACTATCCCAAGAAGACTCAAAGAAAAAGAATAATGTCAAAAATATTTGCTAAGAAACTTTTGTTTGTTGAAGAATATTGTATACAAATTGGTTTGAGGTTATAATATAGTAAGACGAGTCAAGATTCTGGCTTTATAGTGATTCTCTGAAAAGTTGTCTTAGAAGATCGGGTGAAAAGTTATTATCAGAATGTCTAAAAACAACAGTTAAGCACGGAAATGATGGAATGATGGAATGATGGTGTGGGAAGTTTTCTGGAGCAGATGAACTAATTCACTGGGACAAACATATTAATACTAAAGAATACATTCACATTATCGAGAAAGAACAACCAAAAACTATTGACAAAATGTTCTCTGCTGTAAATCAAGTAGATATCATTTTTCAACAGGATAATGTACTTCCTCATACAGCTAAATTGACAAAAACAGCTTTCTGAAAACCTGTTACAAGTAAGAAGTCCAAATTTAAATCCAGTTCAAATTTTTGAAACAAAAGCTGTCTGATAAGTTGAAGATACTCTGTGGAAAGCAATTAAGAATGAGTGGGAAAACATTTTTAACCATGTAAGAAACTGACAGACAACATGCCTAAAAGAATTGCTTTGATTAAAAAATCCCATGGTGAAGCCATCTCATAGTAAATGTCTTGTTTGTATTTTTTTTTTTTTACTGATGTTAACTCTTTTTTAATAAAACTATAGATATGATTGAGGTTTTCTATTGGTGTCTGTATTACTTTGTCAAGTTAAACTTTTTCCTTAGGGGTCATGTGCTTCTGTTCCGTTTACATGTCCTATCCAGTGATGTGTCTGAAAGAGGAAGCCCATGTCTTCTAAGTACAAACCTGAACATTCTAAAATAAAACAGACAATAAAAGAAATTTAAAGGATAAAGTGAATTCATGCCTTTCTCTATGACAGAAAAATGAACAGAACTGCCGCAGGCACAGTTTGAACTCATTTGGTGATTTGATTTTCCGAGTCTTTGATTATTAGGCCACCTATATTTCAATAACCGACCATGGGCCTAATGAGTAGATTGCTCACCAATAGTCTGGGAGACACCAGGTCGGGTCATACCAAAGACTCAAAAAATGGTACCTGATACCATTTTGCTTAGTACTCAGCACTATAAGGTATGGATCAAGGGTAAAGTGGAGCAATCCAGGGAATGGAGTAGCACCCTCCCCTATACCTTGGTGTTGTAGCTATTGAAAAGGGAGCCTTTCAGGTCACCCTTGACTAAGGTCACCACCTTTACTTATATTTCAATAGACATTCAGTAGGGGCTGCAATATGCGAAGTGCATCCTTTACAGAAAGGTAAGACTCCTCCTAGAAAAGGATGTGTTGAGTATAACACTAAATTGCATCTGATAGTAAAGGATTGGGTCTGGAATGCTAAAGTGTATTGAATGTTTGAGTTTTTTCTTTTTCAGATATAGAAATACAATTCACTAAAAAAGCATTCAAACCTTAAAGATAAAATTTTGAATCGTTTCTACACATGCTTTAAAAATTTGAGATCATTTGAACTAGAATTGGTTAGATGATGAAATGATAGCTTTTTTCAGAAACACTCAGTACATCTCAAATATCAAAGATTTTGAAACACTGTGTACACACACACACACACACACACACACACACACATATATATATATGTATGTATGTGTGTTAGAGTAGTGAAGACAGAGTGTCAGTAACACTTGGTAACAGTTTCTTGCCAATGTGATTCTAGAACTAAACTATATTAATAACTTATGCCAAAATTATGATGGCTTTAGGGCAAGATATCTGACTGATGTAAAATCAGCTGGGTTTCAATCCCAGCTTAAAGCATCTTGCATGTCTACCCACACTGAAGAGTTATGATACAATGAAACACTGTCTGTGGATGACAACATATATATATATAAACCAAAAGTCTACAAGTGTTTTCAATTTAGCCATCTGTTTTTTTTCTATTTATTTTGTATATGTACATAATTGATACATGTGTTTTCAGGTCTCTGAAGACCCTCTTAAAACAATAAAATGGTTGGTTATGTGTTTGAGACTTTTATAGGAATATTATGTAATTCTTTCCAGAACAATGGTTGAGAGAGAGAGTTAATGAATTATTCTGGTTAATTCCAACTCAACTGTCTGTGGTTGTCCCATCAGAATCAATTCTCTGTGATCGTCTTGTATGATGTCAGCTAATGGCCTTCTTTTTCTTTTTCTCCTCTAATATTCCAATAAAATTTTTTGTCTATATCAAGTTATATTGACGGTATGAAGTTCCCTGGCTCTTTCTCACTCTCTCTCTCTCCATCCCTCCCTATCATCCATCACACCAGGCAGGTCTTCTAGGCTACATCTTGTGTCTGCACATAGCTGATAAGTCTAACATAAAGTTGGGCGGGTTTCGATCCCAGCTTCAAGCGTCCTATGTGTCTAGCCACACTGTCTGTGGATGACAATATATAAGCTCCCCCATGGGGGTTGAGCACTCTGGCAAAGGAACTTTCAGCTGCCACTCGCATAATGCAAAGCTCTTTGAACGAATTGAGCACTCTGGTATTTGGTAAGGTATAACATGTAAACAAACGAACGCTGCTGCTGCTGCTGCTGCTGCTGCTACATAATACCTTATAATTCCCTTGCCAACATGGTACGCTTGTTGGCCGAGCGGTCTGATACTAATTCTAACATAAAGTTGGGCAGGTTTCGATCCCAGCTTCAATGTGTCCTATATGTCTAGCCACACTGAAGAGTTGTGATACAACGAAACAGTCTGTCTGTGGATGACAATATATATATATATATAACCTAAAAGTAAATTCCCTTGCAGATCTATTCTTTTTAACGTTTTTTTTTCTCTCATTGTACCAACAAAAAAAAGATTTTTCAATAGATAGAAGACCCACCTCCACTACTTCTACTGAGGCAATTTGTCAATTTTGAAAAATATTGATTTTATATGATTTTAGAAGGAGGTCATGTCTATAATATAGATCACATGGTCAAAATGATTTTTCTGACAAATATGGATACCAGTTATCTTTCCTTTGGTTTTATTTACCAAATCAACTTTAAAATAGAGTTTATCTCATTAAAACTTGGCCTCTTCCCACCTCCTTTTTCTCTTTGCGGATAATAAAAATAAAAACAAGAGAAAGATCGGTTGTGTACATGTCAGAAAGTCAGAGATTATTTCAACATTGCATTTATAGCATTAGCAGAGCAACGTCTAAGCTAAAAAATTGTAAATAACTGTACCATAAGTAGGACCTCTCATAAAAAATAATATAAAAATCAATATTTTTTTTTAAACTGATAAATTGCCTTATTAAAGAAAGGGCTTCTAAATACTAAGAAGCAACAAAAACATGCCGAAAAAATTTTTCTTTTTTTTACCGAAGGCCCCAAGTGGTTCAGATGTGCGCATTTATCTATTCTATTTTATCATATTTTATATATTCTATTCTGTTGTTGATACATCTTTGTATAAAAGTGGTATAACATTTGTCTCTTTTTATTAAAATCGAATCATTCAAGATGGATTAGTGAAGAGGAGTTATTTCCCTTGTACCTTAGCAATTACTCTATTCTTGCCGTATTGAAAAGTTGTGGGAATATAAGAGGTTAAAGTCATTTACTCTATCCCCACCCACCTCTTTTAATGCAATTGGAGAGGTGCTGCCTGTAGAGACGGTCCCTTGAAGTCCAGCAAAATGATTTATCCCTGGCTATGGATGACCAGAAACAAAAGTTACTCTTGCTCGGGTAAACATCAATAACCATGTCAGACTTAATAACTGGAATGTTAATCAACAGAAAAAAGTGATGGGGTTTTGTGATCAACAGAACAATTAAATGATGTTATTGCTGTTTTTGTCGTTACTGTTGATAGAAGAATTTTCAGTTTTATTTTCAGTTTCTTAGAACCCTTCCCTAGATCTTTTCCCAAGACCTTGAAAGCTAGTGATTATATGTATTTTATGAATTTATGTTTTTTGCTGCCACTTTTGGGAGCTACTTTTCCTATCACATTGATAGTACTCTCCTAAGGAGACGAACAGTTTCGCAAAGTGCATTTTTTGTATTTCAGTTGGGACTACCAGGTATCTTCTTATCATCATAATTATTCTTTGTAAGTTTTTCACACCAGTGAATTTATCTGATAATTTTTCACAGAACCCTGAGTAACAACAAGTCTCCTTGAGTCTCCGGGACTCATCTCATTATCATCACCAATTTTCTCGCTGCTGTGGTCGGGACGGTCTCAATTCTTCCTCTGATCTCTAGTTCTCCCAGTGTCTTTTCTTGAAATTGGCATCAACAACAATTGGTATCATCTGCATGCTATACAGCTTTTTCAGCCCTCTGGCAAGACCCAGGAATTAATCTATCATTTCACTTTATTTTTCAATCGGAGGTCTGCTGCAATGGCAAAATACACAAGATTTTGTGTTCTTTTTTTTTCTTGCTAATTTATATTCAGTGATCCGTTTCAATCTCTAAAATCCACAGAATTTTATACATTTCCTTTTCTTGGACAGATTCTGGTTTGTGCAAATACCATTCATTAGTATGGTCATATTTTAATATCTTGCACAGTTCCCTGTGGATTACCTTTCCCACCTATTTTGACATTGGTATTACAGGGAAGGTTAAAGTAAATAATTTTTCTTTTGGATTTGTTCCTATAGTGCTTGGTATGTGAGGTTAAATTCCAATCCAGAATTTACAAGAATATAGGAATTTAATGGATGTGATATTCATTGAGACTATCACCATCCTATTTCTATAAAAGGGAAAACTATCAGAGGGAAAACTAAAACAGAATGTATCAGTCAGGAAAAACAAAGTCCATTTAGACTACAACGACATACATTTTATATACATACATAGTATATACATAATCAAGAAACATGATATGCATAGTACATGTAATTAAGAAACATGACATACTGTCCCAAAGTGTAAAAAAGGTACATAATCTGTTCACAAAACCAACAGGCCTATAGCGGCGGTTAAAAAATTACACTTTTCTGGTGTAGGGAGAAATGGTCTTTGAGGAACAATTTGCACGCATATGCTGGATGTAAACCTGTTAAACTCCGCTTAAAAAATTGACCTTGTGTCATATCCTGCCCGAGCGGAGGGGTTGGGTAAATATGTAAATATGAAAAGCGGACACGAAAAAGGCAGGTCCTTTCCGGTTGGAGAGGTAGAACTCGGTTTTTGAAATTTTACATGACCAAAACGTCACGTGATTCTCGGAAGTTCCACCCACAGTTTTCAAAAACGAGACTATTATGTTTACTTCCCTAACAAGGGCATCAATATAGTCAGGAAAACCCCTGTCGAAGTGAAGGAAGACGATAAAAGATTGTCTCCCTAAGAGTATGAGGCGAGTCAGTTCGGTACTTTGTGTAAGGTCACGTGATAATTTGAAAAATCCTTTCTTGTCCTTTTTTAACTCTGTTCTTTAAACGATAGAGACCTTTGTCTCCTCTTTCGACCACAGTCATTATGTTTTCCATTCTGGTACTTTCTTCAGTTTTCAACTTAACCAACATATTTTGCAGCCTAAATCACCATATTTTACAATTTAGCATACAGTGAACATATGATGATTTGGGATATTCACAGGGACCTCGTTGGTATGAAGTCAGTTGCACTTCCAACTGCGAATGATATTGTAGAAACAATTTTTTAAAACACAACATGATATGCATCCCTGAATTTCTGATTCTTGCGGGTAAAGACAAAGGAGGTACAAAATGCGAAGTCGTTTGTAAATAAAGGCACTCTCTTGTAAATGTCTTTATACTCATCGCTATAGATAAGCTCTCAACTTTGCTGTTACTGATGCCTGCAATGGTGTTAAGTCTTTAAAAGATGCATTTGACATTACTCATGAGTATAAAAATTTGTTTCTAACAAGAAATCAAACCGACCACATGCGGGACTTGATTTGGCCAGAGTGGAAAAGGCAGAAGTAATTCCAGACAATACGACACCAAAAAGCTACCTCCGACTATCAATCGAAAACTACTATTGGGCCCTTTGTACGAACTCGGGGACCAGACTGTTAAGGCAGGAAAAAATAGCCAGCAGAAAGGTTTTGTCACTCGCTTCTTGAATAGCCGATAAGTATTTCAAACAAGCTTCCCAAGAAATAAAACTAAAATCAAACAAAAGTCGACTACCGAAATTCTATTAAGTTAAACAACTGAAAGAAAATTCAACCCGGGAATTCTGCTGAAAAGATAACTTTAGAGAAGACTCAATTGAACTTAAATGAAAATGAAAAAGACAACATAAAAATCAACTGAAAGATAAAATTCAACCTGTGAACTCTGCTGAAAAAACAACCTTTTAGAAGACCTAAAATCAAATGAAAACTGAAACATTTCGACAAAACTAAAAAGAAAAAAATACTCAAATTCAGAGAACTTTGTTTCCCGGACACTCTCTCAGATAGTTCCCGCAAATTATATTAAATTTTGCAACACTTTATCTTTTCAATCCCTTTCTTTCTTGTTTCTTTTGTATAAAATTCCTTTTAAAAACTTTATTGTCTGTGTTATATTTTGAATCAGAATCCGAACTAGAAAGTTGTAGAACTTACCGTTTAAAACTGCACTCTAAAGCCCCCTAAAAACATACCTACATAGCAGAAAGAACTAAGTATTTTTGTTTGGTGCGATAATTAATGTGACGGTTAGGGTCGACGCATATTTTCACCCAATCAGGATAACTTATCCTATTCATCCCGGACCAATTTTCCAGGCAGCACCAAATTGGGGAAAGCCTGCCAAACACTTTCTCTTCCTTCGAACTCTTCAAAAAGGACAGACGTCTTACTGTCCGCTCTTCAATAGCAGCAGCATAAACACAATGAGGAAAGCCATTGTACAGGATTTTTGTACGGGGTTTTTGGCCTGGATGATTTTAACTGGAGAAGTTGATTTGTTAGTAACGAGGGAAAGTTTGTTTGGTTCAGCGAGGAAGATGGTGTAACGTATGTGTGTTTACGTTATGTTGTTTCCTCGCCGAGTTTGTAAGGTCCCTCGCTAATAGCTGTTAGGAATAAAAGGAGGATGATGAAGAAGTAAGATGGCGAAGGTCGAAAGGTGTTTTTATGAATAGGTTTTTATTGCAGCATGGAATATGGTTTGCTTTTGATGCTGCAAGAGTCGTGGAGTTTAGGCTTGTTAGTTTTGAGACGAAATGTCGTCATGAGATGTTGAGAAGGCAGCGTGTGTTGTCGGACGTGGGGGATTGAACTTTTGCCTTTTTGACGAAAGACATGTCGCAGTTGTAGGAATTGAACTTGGAAGTCACCGTGAGTTTTGTGTCTGGTATTTGAGGTAGAGTAGGCGTTATCTCCATTAATGTGGACCAGCGGTGAATTGGGAGCTTGTGTGTCGAGAGCGGAGTTACGCTCAGATCGACATAGCCAATTTTGGGGTGACACAAAGTTGGGCCTGTGCGAGGCATGTTGTATGCATCAAATTTATATTCAACTGGGATTCTTCGTAAGGAATCCATAAATTAGATGGTTCCCTCGTTTGTCTATGCTGCTGCTGCTATGTTAGAGCCGCAGTGAGATGTCCACAGTGGGCGGCTTGTCCAGCTAAAAAGCATAGCTATTGAAGAACGGCCAGTGGGACGTCTGCACTGGTCGGCGTACTCCAGCCAAAAAGACTGGGTTTGGCCGCTCACCCGTTTTGCTAACCGGAAATGAAGGTCCGGGCTGAATAGGATGTCATCCTGATTGGGTGAAATTAAGTGTCGAATTGCGCACCAAACCAAAATACGAGATTTTCCTCTTCTCTACACCATCTAATTTATGGACCTCTTGCGTCTATTCTCTTAGACCAAGGGTTCCCTGTTGAATATGAATTAGATGAATTCAATCCGCCTCACACAGGAACAACTATAAGTCGCATTCAACTTTGGTTATGTCGACTGTGACACAAAATAACGCTCCGATTTCATCCCTGGGCAACATTTTCTGGAGACATTCACGCTTTTCTCCCCAAACGACCAGGACCACACATCCATTGGCGACTATATCATTCCTGTCCTTAACCAGCAAACATGACCTTTGCTACACCTATGGCGACCATACGTCACACACACATTCAACAATGCTTTAACCTAACGATGCACATTTCGCTCAAGCATTTGGCAGCAAAAATGTCTTCTCAACTCTATTCATTTCCTTTCTTCCTTCCTACGAGACTTGCAGCATAAACGCTGCCATTAAACCCTTTATATAAAAACCTTACAGCATCTTCGTTCTTCTCTCTCATTTATTTTCCTTAAAACTTAGCGAGGAAACAACGTAACAACATACGTAATCAAATTTTCTTCGCTAAACCTAGTTAAATATTAAATTTGGCTTTAGTGTCATTCTCTTCATATAAACATTTACTTTAATTTTCTTTATGTTCAAATTCTTATATATTGCAAATTTGATTCTCTTTTTATTCTTTTATGAGATATGAAAAAAAAATCACCACAGTTTCATATCAACACTGGCAAAAGCGATAAGGAGGCCAAATCAAAACATGGCCGACAACGGTAAAAGCAGACCTCGAAGCAATTACTGAGCCTGGAATTTACGAATGGTTGAAGTCTGCCAAATCAGACGTCAAAGATGGCGTGGCACGTACAACACTTATCCAAGATGCTGTCTGGATTATAGAGGTCGGCATGATCCATCACCAGTGACCACTGTAACAACAAATAATGTGATTACCTAACCTCTAGGCATAAAATAACCTTAAATAACTTGACATACAGTTAAAATAACAATCAATAATAAACAAGTGTACTTTCAGAGTTTTTATTTATTCCAATATCATTTAAAATTTTCTTTTAATTGTTATTTTTTTAACGCAGAAAATTGTAAATTTTTGACAATGTTGAACGTATCTTCTATAAACACAGCCAACCCACCATCTTAAGGAGGGTATTGATTTTAAATCTGAAACTTTCAAAATAATTTTTTTTAGCATTATCATAAACGACTTTTATATTTGTACTTCTGTCGGCATTAAATAACCCTCTGATGTTGAAGTGCCGTAAAACAAACCAAACCTAACAAAACCATCAACAAGCTACCTAATAAATGAAAGGAGGTAATTCAAAATAATTGCGAATATACAATTGATTGAAATTAATTCATTGTTAAACTATGCAATATTCATTGCATAAAACACAGAAAATATCGAAGATATTATTTCGACTTGACACCAGAAAAAAATCAAATGGCGATTTTTAAAAAATTAGTTATGCTATTTGCTAAAAGCAGTTTAGCATACTGGTTTAAAGGTTTTATAAATAAACAGAATCGCTATTTTTTTATAATTTAAAACTGAAAGAAGAGACTTCGAACTTTTGCTTTTATTCGATACTGTGTGATTATTTTATATATAAAGTAAAAGTAAAGTTGGCGACCGTAGTTGAGGGCGACCAGAAGGCTCCCTTTTCAATAGCTACTACACCGAAGTGTATGGGAGGGCACTACTCCTTTCCCAGGATTGCTCCACTTTACCCTTGATACGTACCTTATAGCTCTGAGTGTTAAGCAAGGAGGTATCAAGTACCATTTTAAAGTCTTTGGTATGACGCGACCGGGGATTGAACCCAGGTCTCCCGGGCTATTGGCGCCGTGTGATTTTTTTCATGTCGGTATAATCTATTACACTTATCCCCTCCCGCCACCACTCGTCATTGACCCGAAGAACAGGATAAAAACTAAAATAAATGTTTTCTTATTTCCTCATCTCAGTCTCACGACTATAAGTTTCACGCATTTGTAAAAAAGAAAACACTGTCTTCAAATGAATCATGCTAGTGTAATGAACGAATAAGGACTAGTAAATATTGAATATTCCTCGCACAAAATGTAAAAAATCACTGCATAGCCGAGGAATGGAAGTAGGAAGAGGAAGGTGGGGAAGAAAAAAACCCAATTCAGCAGGTGTATTCCAAATTAGCATTCTAACGGGTGAAAATTGCCTCCTTATCTACACACATTTGGCCTGCTCTTTCTCTCGTCGAGGGCGCAATGGACTTTTTGAGTCAGTGAGTTTGAAACTTCATAGCAAAAGTTTATCGATCTTATGGAAATCTGATCTCTCTGATAAAATACAACGAGATTTCTTCAAGGATGTGGCTCTGTCAGTATTACTGTATGGATGCACTTCAAGGATCCTAGAAAAAAATAGATAGGAACTACACTAGAATGCTGCATTTTGCGTTGAACAAATCCTGGAAGCAGCACCCCATAAAATAACAGCTGTCAAGCAACTTACCTCCTATCTTACAAACCATCTAAGCTGAATAAGACATGCTGGGTACTGCCAGAAAAGCAAGGACGAAGTCATAAGTGACGTTCTCTCATGGACTCCTACACATGGACGCACTAGTATTGGTAGACCGGCGAAAACTTACAACAGCTCTATGCGGACACTAGATGCCACGTAGAGGACCTGCTAAGAGCGAAGGCCGATAGGGACGGATAGGGAGAGAAAGTCAAAAGAATCCGTGCTATCAGCACGACTTAATGATGATGATATTTTAAATCATTTTGGCTTTAAGATATTAAATCTTGTCGATATCCTTTTAAGAGAGGGGTCAACAAGTTTATAGATGATCTCTATGATTGCAAAATGTTTCAATAATATTCTTCAATTACGTTCAGCTGTGAATGGATTTACTCGATTTCTTAGCAAGTCAGATTTGACATGTTAGGAATTTGGGGAAAAAAAAAAAAACTCCAACGAGTTGTATTTGGCTACCATTTTTAAATTCTTAAGTCCGATCATTCGAAAAGAATAATTTTAAAGATTATTCTCATAGTTTACTGCAATCGTTGCTATGAAAACATAAGTCATTATGCACAACCAATCAACAAACATGTCTTCCTTATTCAACAGACATCATCATCATCATCATCATCACAAGAAGAAGAAGAAGAAGAAGAAGAAGAAGAAGAAGAAGAAGAAGAAGAAGAATATAAAATTTCCACATGAAAAATTTAGCAATTAAAACTAGTTATGTCGAACCGAATTCACCGGAAAAGCAAAAAAGTAAATTTGGTTTGGTTTCTTTATTTAATGGCAAATCAACCTTCGTGGGTTATTTAATGACGAAACCATTCTTGTAGAAGAACAGAAGTGGAACTATTTAACCCATAGCTGGGTGGGAGATAAGGGGGTTCATGCCTTTTTCAATGGCATTAATCCGTAACGTAATGGCTTGATTAGAGTTCAAACTGGCTATATATATATATATAGCGAGTTCGAACTCTAATCATATGGACACGGCGACACTAGTTCAAATCCTGCACGAGACTGATTGCATTTCACGTAGCACTAATACCCTTGGGAAAGGTATGAATCCAATTATTCTCCCTCCAGCTATGGGTAAATAGTAGGACAGACTAGTTTCTTCAGTCTTGGTGAGGCAACTAGTCTAGGAGAAGGAAAACTCCGTTTAAAAATTGACCTTGTGTCATATCCTGCCAGAGCGGAGGGGTTGGTATATATATATATATCATATAGAAATCTGATTTTTCTGATTAAATAAAACGGGGTCTCTTCCAGTATGTGGCTGCGTCAGTACTACTGTATGGATACACCACAAGGATGCTAACAAAACGCATGGAGAAAAAGATACATGAGAACTACACAAGAATGCAACGTGCTATTTTGAACAAATCCTGGAAGCAACACCCTCCAAAACACCAGCTGTATGGCCACTTACCTCCCATCTCACAAGCCATTCAAGTAATACGAACATAACATGCTGGGAATTGCTAGAGAATAAAGAACGAACTCATAAGCGGCATTCTCAAATGGACTCCTCCACAAGGACATGCCAGGGTTGGTCGATCAGCAAGAACTTACATACATTAGCTCTGTGTGGACACCGGGTGCAGTCTTGGGGACCTACCGGCTGTTATGGACGAATAGAGTGGGTGGGAGAGAGAGAGAGTCGGGAAATTTCTTGCTATCAGTATGATGATCTTTCAAAAATATTGTTCTTTAAATCAAATATGTAATATAAAAAAAAACATTTTAGCAACAGTTCAAGTCCTAATAATACTAAATTATGACATAAAGATTTAAATTGTTTTAAGAAATTTATTGTGGACAAAGGTTTTTAGTATTCAACAATAACAATGCCCTGTCGTTGGGGCTTAGATTACGCTGACTGCATCATCTGCAGAAGGATAAGCCCTCGCCAAAAGGAGTATCCCGAGTATGTGATAATAATGATCCAGTTCTGAAGATCTGAAGAGTGTGGAATACTCCCACATCATTATTAACCCCCAGTCCACTCGGATTCGATGTGTTAGTACCTGTTAGGGTCCCATCAATCCAATTCTTCTACTTTCAGTTATGAATAAATTGTAGGGCAGTCTAGGCTCTTTAACCTTGGTATGGAAACCAGTCTAGGAGAAGGAAAACTGCGAATTTAAATAACTTGTACTCCGTTTAAAAATTGATCAAGCATCAGATGACGAGGGTAGAGAGGGTGTAAATACAAACTTCGGTGACTTTGTAGGGAACGAATAAATAAATTTAAAAAATTTAAATTGAATTAAAAAAAAAAAAAAGAAAACTTAAATTTGCAGAAACTCCCAGAGGTCCCTGACAGGAAAAGGGATGACGCATGCGTAAAGAAAAAGGCAACCTCTTGACAAAGAGGAACAGGCTTTCTTTCTCTTTCAGGCAGTGACCAGCGTTTTGACAACATCGTTGCCGATGGGTGTCTGGGCGCCAAGCCATACGTCTTTGGACTAGGCGTTGGTTAGTCCCTTTCACCCAGTAGCAGTTCTCTCTCGGTCAGCATTATGCTGAAATATACAAGACCCACAAATGAACAACAAACTAACCCTTACCGGAATTTGACAAACGTGGGAATAAAATAAAATAACCAAAATATGGAGTCAGATATCAAACGGCAACACAGCCTTGCCCTTCGCCCGTGACCTTGAGCTCCATACCCCACAACTGTACGAAATGCCCCGAACATTTTATAGACTGAGTTTATTTTTAATATTTTATTCAAGAAAGAAATATTTTCTGATGTGACAAGAATCAAGGGTATGGAAAAGAATCTCCAGGGCTCCGCTAAGAATGAAAATATTCTTGCCATCATTAAACTCCTAATCGAATCTTAGAGAATCTTTTTTCCACCTTTGAGGTGTTCTAAGTGAGGATATAGTTTGTCCGTGTGCTCTTAAAATTAATGTCGAGATCCTAATTAATTCAAGTTGAAATTCATGATGCAAGAATGCGTCAAATAAAATGTGGAAATATTTTTAGGTATTTGCTAGGTGAGGACAATTTTGATATTGAGATAAAACAAACGGAAAAGGAAACTTGAAAGGGATAAGGGATGGAAAGAGAAGATACAGGTAAAAGGTGAGAGAAGAAACATTAGATAATGGTTCATCTCGGTTTTCAACCACCGCGAAATTTCAAGGAATTCAATAGTAATTATTAAACTTAGTTCATCTCAAGCAAGACCAACACCGTGATGATTGAATATTACAACTCAATAGAATTCGTGAGATCAGCTCGTTATCCATTGTCTCGCTGCGAAACGTGTTTAGCGAGTCACTCAATCTCAAGCTTTTCAACTGACATCAAAGAAAAATATTTTTTTCTCACTATCTCCCTGATCTCGTCACCTGTTTTCGGTCGTGGTAGCGCAACTCATCTTGAGTAGAAATAACCTGGCAGAGCCCATCCTTCTCCATGTCTATAACTGGTTTGAATTCAGAGTTTTAGCTTCTCCAAGATCGGTTGCTTCACCAAAGTTAAAGCACGGTTTACCCTACTATTCATCTACAGCAGGAGGGAGAATAGGTAAATTCATACCTTTTTCAAGGGTACTAGCGTTATGTGAAACGCAAACAACTTGGTTCAGGATTTGAACTCGTGTAGCCGATTCCACTTCCTAGGATGATAACCGTTACACCACTAGCACCCCCGAGGTATTTTCCTTCCCATACTCCTTTTTCTTAATCCACTGCAAGAGTCAGTCCTTCCTCAAAATATGTATGACATGTGAATCAATAAGTCATATCCTGCCATAATGGTCAACGATATGTTAGTAGGGGATTTGAATTCAGAGTTTTCCCTCTCTTTGCTTAGGCTAGAGAGCTCAGTCTGCCCTACAGTAGCAGGAAGGAAGCGATGGATTCATGCCTTTTCCAAACGTAATAACATGAAAATCAACGTGAAAAGCAAACCGCCTCGTTCGGAATTTGAAACCGCCTCGTTCATTCCATTCATTCTGTTGATAACAATTACACACAATGCGTCTCCGTCGAAGTTGATAGATTATATTTATCTAAGGTAATGATAACAGTAAACCATAAAAGCACTTGACAAAGTTCAAGAGACATTGAACGATTATAGACTAAAACTCAAGAGATTATAAAGTTCGCTTCTTCTATTATTCAATAGTCTGTCCTATTTTTTCCCTTTTTTTTTCCAGTTATTTACGTTTTAAAATTATGTTCATAACCATGCACTACAAATGGCTTATCTCTCACAAATGCAGTAATTTTGTATTGGTGAAACGTTTGAAAAGGTTCACATCAATCGTTCCAGACAGAAATATAATGGTGCTTGAGTATTGTTCAATGTCTTCTTTAGAGTGCTGGCTATATTGGGGTTTTATATGAGGAAAATAATGCACGATTTCAAGTATTTGTTTTTACAACGGCCAAAAGTAAGTAAACACATCGAAACTCGTTTTCATTCAACGAGAACGCAAAATTTGAGATGCAAATGTTGTGTCCTCAAATCTATTTTAATTGCGTTAAAATTGTACAACAATGAGACTTGCGCAACTTCCGGGTTTATATTTTGGTATAAGAATGTAACTTTAACCATGAAACGTATTACAAGAGTACGTAAAATGTTTTGGAATATTTTGATAACGTCAGTCACACTTTTGCCTAGATTGTGAAAGTGATAAGCAGCACTATACTGTGAAATAGCTGTGTCTACGCTATTTTTAATACAAATATATACACTCTATTAATAATAGTGAGCACTATTTGTTCATATATATAGCAAACTACATTATATATATATATATATATATATATATATATATATATATATATATATATATAAGGGAGAATCAAATATGTTGCAACATTTTGGTAAAATGAGGTACAATTCAGTAATTCCTGAAAATTTTGCTGAGGTCGTGACAGTGATAAACCTCATTGAACAGTCTGATGCTAAGCTTGCTTCATATTATCCGAGTACTACTTGCTGGATTTGCCTCTATGGTTTGTAATACAATCTCAGAATCCATGTTTTCAAGCCTAACCTTGCCTGATCATCAAGATTCTTGAACTATCAGATGCTGAGCTCGCTTTATATCCTCCGAGTACTACCTGCTGGATTTGCCTCAATGGTTTGTAATACAATTTCGGAATTTTCAAGCCTAACCTTGCCTGATCATCGAAGTTCTTGAAACTTGTGCCAAATTTCTTGAACCATCTGGTTACTGTATTGTGATCAAATTCACCTTCACTTTTCCCATAACAAATGTTTTTGGTGGCTTCAGTGGCGTTAATGTCCAATTCGAACTCGTAAATCAAAAATTCTAAAAATTACGTTCCACATCCACCTGTGTGTTTTTTAAATCACACACGGAGAGAAGCAATGTTCAAATGAGTAATTAACAACAAAAATGCAGCTGCAACATCAAAGTTAAGCAGTATTAAATGTGTTCAATGTTTAGATGGGTGACCATTTTGTAGTAACAAGAGATACTCTTAGTAATCTAAGCCCAGTGCGCAAAATTTGGAAAAGATTAGTAAATAACAACACTAATGTAGCCAGATTAACAAAGTTAAGCAGTGATAAGCTTGTTCAGTGTTTAGATGGGTGACCTCTTAATAACAAGAAATACTGTAAGCAATCAGAGGTCAGTGTGCGAAATTAAGAAAAGATTAATTAACTCCAGCTGTCACTACTTATTCAATTACATTATAAATTTCACTTAACAAAAATGTTTTCACAGAAATTTCTTAGCCTAAAATATATGGATCCTTTTACATGATAAGTGAAAATTAATGATATACCCCGAAAATTATCTTGAGAATTTTAAATACATGTTTAAACAGGAAAGAACTTTTTAGGCCGCCAATTAATGGCGAAATATTTTACGAAGGAATTAAAAGAAAAAGTAACTTAACAAAGTCTTTTTAATTAGTTTTATATTGAAAAACAAAAATGACGTTTTAAATGTTTTTGACAGCGTCGAATAAAGAGGGCAAGAAATATTTAAAAAAAAAAAACATGTTACGAACCGTCCTTGCTACTAAACTTCCTTTCAGAGCTACACTGTTTGATGACTTTCCAGGCCAGCAACTGCGTCGTATTATACCATAGACTAAATTTCCTATTGTTTATTTCTCCGTGAGGCCCTTGCATTTGAGGGTAAACTTTTAAGATTTGTCTCCGGGAGATGACTTCTGGTTTCATTCCTTTACTAAAGAAAGGAACAAGGGCTTCCTTGCTTGCACTCACTATCTTATTCTTTTATAAAATACACATTAAAATAATCAACTCCAAAAACACAGAATAAGAACATTCTAGAAATTTCGGATCAAAATCGCATTAACATTGAAGTCACACTTTTATATTTTTCAATCAATCAGCTAAAAACACAGAATAAGAACATTCTAGAAAATTTGGCTCAGAAACTAATTAACAGAAAAATATCTAGGCAATTTAGTAACCCCAAAAAGTATGAATAACGAAGAATTTAATTAACTAGGGCATTCGACTACGAGAGGCCAGGATGGACAGCAGAAGGCAACGCCACAAGACTCAAAGAGAAGAAGCATGTGACTTTCTTTTGCCGACTACTACAACGCGACACATTGTCGCCAAAGATCATAAAAAAACGCACATATATATACACACGCATACACATGTATGTAATTAAAGTCAATTTTTTATCCTCTTTACATTGATTCAATAGACTTTCCTAACATGCACACACACACACACACACGCGCACACACACACACACACACGCGCACACACGGGCGAACAAATCATATTATTATTCAGCTGGCGATAGCTGTATTTTCTACATACACACACACGCACATATAATGAACATTGTATTTTTAATTATTTTTATCCTGTTTGTTATGATTCTTAAATTGCTTGTTTCTTAATGTTCGTTGATATTTGTGGAAACTAAACCTGAAGGTAACTCCCGTAAATTACGGAAGATACTCAGTACACCACACTTTCCTATTTAGTCCAATATTTCAAGTATCGTCGGTAAGAAATATTGTCTTTCATCTTTTGCAACACAGAACTAATGTAATTATTTGACATTTTGTTGTGTTTCTCTTTTGTGTACTTTATTTACAACTCTCCCTTTTTTTATCATGTGTAGGTCTTCATTTCAATTCACTTCGTTAACTTGGCTCTTACAAGAACGTAATTTCTACTCTTCACTTCCTAGCGTTATTTGTACTTCAATAACCCCCCTTTATAAAAAAAAAACTGGGTGTTTATTTAACCCACGATTCCTTCAGTTATATTAGTCTGTCAGCTGCTGCCAAAGTTTCTGTACATTGTTCCACATGTGTGTTTGTCAAACATATAGGATTTACACTCCTATATTTTTAAATCGCCGTGATACCAGTTGTTCTCGTCGGTAAACTAATCAGTCTCGGGAACCTATTGGTCTGGAAGGTCACGTGATTTGTGCTCACAACTACGTCCGCATCCTTTAATTTTATCCCGCGCATCGTCTTCCAAGAAATCTTTCTCTCACATTTTGACTTCCAGAGACAGCACAGCTCTCTCTCTCTCTCTCTCTCTCACACACACATTTTGACTTCCAGAGACAGCACTCTCTTCTTCATTTCGACTTCCAGAAACAGCTTGACCTTGCCACTTAGTAAGACACAACTCAATACTCGTAACATGGGTGCGTATACATTCTGCGACTTTTTCTTACCTGTTCTGCCTTTTCGGTTAGACTTGTTCCAGCCTCGAACACAGCCTAAGAAATTTCGTCAAACCCCGAAAGAGACAACCAACCAACATGGGAGAAGACACATTCCTCCCAGAATACATTGCTATATTTCTGTATATTGATACCTCGCATGAAATACTTAATCAACATACATTTTATAGTCTACATGACACTTTTAATATTTAGTCGTTTGCGATTATATTCGTGTTAGTTATACACACACACGCTCACACACACAAGAATATTTAACAGACTATATTAGAACATTCGTAATGTTTTGTAATGTTTTCTTTTTATGTATTGGTTGATATATAAATTTATTTTTGTTTGTACTGCTTTGTTTTGAATATTCGCGTCGTTTTACTTCGTTTACTTTTCAATAATGAACCAACACAAATTGCGGGAACAAAATATCCACCAAACAATATACTCCCACAAACTACATTTTATACTTTTTAGTTTTATCTTTTCGTGGCGGTTAATAAATCTGCTGATGAATCCTTACTTGGCTTTAATGTTTTAATTATAGAAAGGTGTTTAACTTATAGCGGGGTGAGTGAATTACACTATAGTTTTTAGGCACACAAATGAATTACGAAACTATTCTTTATACAACACACAACAACGAAAGTTTTTATTTGCAGCGTTGAGGCGGTTTGTTCTTGGTGCTGCAAGACTCGTGGTATTTAGGCTTGTTGGTTTTGAAGACGCGATAGCTTAGCGGGATGTTGAGATGGCAGCGTGTTGTTGGACGTGTGAGGGAAGTATTCAAGGTCACCGTGTAGTTTTGTGTGTCTGGTATTTGGGGAGAGTAGGCGTTATCTCCATTAATGTGGACCAGAGGTGAAATGGGGGCTAGTGTGTCGAGAGCGAAGTGGCGCTCGGATCGACATAGTAAATTTTTGTGGTGCTTGTGGAAGGCATGCTGAACGTATCTAATTCATATTCAACTGGGATTCCTTGGTCTAAAATATATTAGACGCAAAGAATCCATAAATTAGATGGTTCCCTCGTTGAGTGTCCATGTTGCTGCTGCTAGGGTTAAAGCCACAGTGAGATGTCCACACTGGGTGGCTTGTTCAGCTAAAAAGCATCGCTAAGCAGGGGCGACCAGAGACACGTCTGTTCTGGTCGCCGTCTCAAGCTGAAGAGAGAGTGTTTGGCCGCTCACCCGTTTTGCTAGCCGGAAATGAAGGTCCGGGCTGAATAGGATATGTCATCCTGATTGGGTGAAATTCAGTGTTGAATTAAATAGCGCGCCAAAACAAAATACGAGATTTTCCTCTTCTCTACAAACTCACCGTCAGAGAAAATACTCACGTTTCCTCAAAACGGATGGATGTCACCGGAGACAATACATGCTGACAATAACAATGGCTTAATTTCGAAACTAAAAACCAAAATGCAAAATTAAAGGCAACAACGAACAACAACAATAACATGAAGACCAGATGAATAAAGCTAACAAAAAAGGAAGAAAAGAAACCTCCATGTTTTTATTCAACAAGTGAGTGAGACATGTCGGACAGTTCAAATGGCTGGTAGTGGTAAGAATTTGAAAATAAAGTAAAAACAGGAACCAGGTAGACATACATGTAAATTATTATAAAGAAAACATGATGAAGAAACAAAAAGACAGAAAAAATCCCAAACAATTTCAAGTATTATAGACAACAAAGGGAGGAATATTTGCATGGGTCTTAAACTCTTTCTTTTTGAGAGTTGTTTCTTCAATGTCTCGTCTGAACGACCCACTCCTTCGTACTGCAACTAAAATGCCAGCTTTTTTTTTTACTGGTGTTTCCCAATAAATCATTCACTTTCTTTTAGAAGGCCGGTGTCACTCAAATGAATTGTTGGATTCATACATTTCCTAGACAATAAAATAAAATAAAAAATAAGCACAATAAAAAATACAAACAGCCATGTCCGGGTTTGAACTCGGATTATCCATTTCCTATGTCGATAACCGTTATGCCACGAGGTTTATGTTGCAAAATATATAATCTATTTACGCAAAAGGCAACCTAGAATAATGTTCCCGGATATTATTGGATCTCTTTGTAATAATTAATTAAAACATTGGATACGTGATGTTTGTAAAAGCCTGCGTATTCAAAAGCATTTTAAAAATTTGTTTCAAAGATTGCAACAAAAACAACGATTTTTCACAAGTAATCCCAATTGTTGGTTGATTTGATTCTGAATTCCATTATTCTCTTTTTTTTTCATTTATGTCCACGTCCCCAAGTCGCAATCTGGAAAAAAAATACTGATGTACAAAGGATTGTTTGTGGTCAAATGGTTGTCATCATACGAAAAGGACATGACGACCCGAGTTCAAATCCTGAATAAGTCTATGTGCATTTCACATAACCCTAAAACCCTTTGGAAATGAATGAATCCAAATATTCTCCGTACAACGATGGGTAAATAGTAGGGCAGTCTGAGCTCTTTAACCTTGACATGGCAACCAGTCTAGGAGAAGGAAGACTTTGAATTCAAACTAGGTTTTTAAAAAATTGACTCTCTGTCGTATCCTGTTGTGTTGGGTAAATACTTATACGAAAGAATGCTGAAAAGTTCTCGGACAATGAAGAAATGAATTTTTTAGGTCTTTGAAACAGTGGATTTATGAATATTATTTTTATAGCAAAAACCTATTGTCAAGCTTTACGTACTTCGAAGACTTATGGATTTGGTTGGGTTCGGTTTCATTGTTTAATGCCATATCAACCTTCATGGATTATTTTATGCCAAATCCATACTTGTAGAAGAAAAGAAGTGATACTATTTAGCCCATAGCTGATGGGGATAAGGAGATTCAATAACTTTCTTAAGGGTACAAGTCCAAAAGTGAACATTATAGCGCGAATGGAATTCGAACCCGCTTTCTTCGAAGCCGCTGTCCAGCACTTTAGCCATTACGCCATGGAGACTCCTTTTTGGAATTAGTGAACTGGAAAAGTTTGAATTTAAAAATAAAGTTGATCCAAAACCCAGACCAATCCTCAGAGGTGCGGGGCTAAATTAGGAATACATATATATATATATATATATATAGCAATGTGTTATTATGTGTACTTGCAGAGGGGTAAGAACCCCCGCCCCGCGTCTAATACTGCAGTGGGTAGAGTCAGCAGATTTTAAGTCTCCTCAACAGAGAAGCGAGCTTTTCTAGTTCTGCAGCAATAGAAAATGTTTTTGACAACAGCCAAATCAAATAGGGCACTTTGCATGGGGTAATGTTTAATGGAATAGACTCACATACGAGAGAATTCGATTCTCTCTCTCTCTCTCTCTCTCTCACACACACACACACACACTCACACTCTCTCTCTCTCACACACACACGCAAACACATTCTCTCTCTCTCTCTCTCTCTCTCTCTCTCTCTCTCTCTCTCTCTCTCTCTCTCTCTCAATATATATATATATATATCTGTCTTCGTTGTTGTAGACGTAACGTGTACAACTATGACACGAAAGATTGCAAGCACCCCCAAAAAATCGAGACTTTTCCGAATCGACTAATATAAAGTTGTTTAAAAAACACTTTTGAATGAGAATGGAAGATGGTGATATCTATAAATTGACTTATATAATAACGTAACGATATTGAAAAGTGGAAAGCGGGAACTGGAGAGAAAGGCGCGGCTTCACTCATGCAATGTGTTAGGTCAGCGACATCAGTTAAAAGAATATCGCATATGAACTAGGAGAGCGTCGTCGATTTTGGTTATGAAGGCAGCTGTTTAGCTCTACATTAGCGACATCAGATACTGAAGGAATCGGAATAAGAAAACCGAAAGATCTGCTAACCGCCGGCCAAGGTTTTTTGTAAAATTATAAAATTATCTCTTCAGCGACACCAGATTCAGAAGGAAGAGGAAAAAGAGAGGCTCTGCCAAAAGCACATAGACGTTTCCTGATTGGCTAAAATCAACGCGCGCTTCATTCACGCCGCAGGTTTCAACCAATACGAAAATTGCTAAGCTAGAAATTAAATCGAAATTTGTAATGTAAAATCCAATTAAAAATAAACATTTTTCAATCATTTATTTAACTACATATTTTTTTCTAAAAACCTAGAAGCCATTTTATTTCCTTTTTTTTAAATTCTATTTAATTCTCATCTCAATGCGTCCATTTTTCCCAAATTAAATCTGCAAAAGAGCAGACGACCATTGAATCGATCTCATATCCGGTTTTCGAACTATCATTATTTTATCGTTGTTTAAATATTACGGCCAAATGGCCTGGCTCCTTTGAAAAAACAATTACAAATTTACCAAGAATTTTTTTATAATCATGATTTGTTCGACTTCTTTTTAGATTTTCAAGCGAAACGCTTGTAAACATGTCCAGTGACCAACTTCTTAAGTTCATTCCGTAATTTAACAATATTCAATTTATTTGATTCTCTGTTTTTCGATACTTCAAGCCCTAAATTATTGAATTACCGCTCCTCTCAATTGTACTAAAAAACATGTTACGCCCTAAATCATACGATCCGATATCAAATTTTCCCTCGCGAAATGGTAAATAAATATTATACTAATTAAATTTCCCTGTATTTGTTGAGAATGGGAGTGTCCGTTGGATGCCTCGTAGGGTGACACATGACAGTCGCATAAAACTATTTTCAATCTCTACTGCCTCTGATCTTTGAACAAGAGAAACGTGTCTCAGACACTATCAGGGAATAGTAAAGACACGTGGCTATTTTACTTTCCCTCATCAACTAGGGTTTTTTTCCATTTTGTACCCCTTCCATATACTGCTTGTTCATGGAACAATATGTGTATATTTCTAGCAGTTGGAACATATTTGTGTATTCGTTCTTACATATATATATGTGGCGATTTAGGAATTACCAAAAAACTCCCAACCAGATATTGACTCGTCGGCTGCCTGATACAAAATGTATAAACGCGTCGCCACGCATAAGGCTCTACGCATCCATCCGGTTAAAATCAGAAAAAAGAAAAATATTAAAATGTAAAGTAGCCAATGAGAAGCGGTCGCGCCAAAATTAGAAGGATTTTCGAGTAGCGAATTTGGAGCCGGTGAAAAGAGATAAATACTCAGGTTTTCTGTGAACCGACCTCTCTCTTTTCGGGTAGTGACGTCGAACCGACAACACCGATTTTACTATCTGGTGTTTGGGCACCACGCTGTGTCTTGGGACATAGCGTTGGTTAGTCCCAAGTAAATAAAGGAAAGTATGAAAGAAATGTTTTCGTCTCTTGTCTGTTTCTATCCTTTCTTTGCATATTTCTTTTGGACTTTCTTTGGGCAAGGCATTGCGCCAGCCAGTCAACGTGGGGTAAAGCAAAATAACCAAAATATGGAGTCAGATAACTTACGGCAACACAGCCTTGCCCTTAGCGCCTGACAACCATAAAAACCTTCAAACCCCATATATATATATATATCAATAATATCCAGTCATCGTCCGAAGACAGTGGGTGTGAATTATTCGCGTATAGAATATATGAGGAATTTCATATAAATATGGAGATTATAATGATATTCTTCGCCGAAATAAATTTATAATGACAATTCAACCAGGTTTGAGTTTCCTTCTAATTGCATTATATATATATATATATATATATATATATATATATATATATATATATATATATCAAATTTAACGAAAAAAATTAAATCCTGCAATTTCAAAGCATAAATATAATAAATATATCAAATTCCATCTGATGAAGGTAATTTTTGTAGACCTGAAATAAATTTATAATTGAACTGCTGAATTGAATTTTTTTCGTTAAATTTATAAAAAATGGTTTTGTTCTAGATTCACCTCGGATTACTACGTAACAGTCTAACCTTTATATATATATATATATATATATATATATATATATATATATGTGTGTGTGTGTGTGTGTGTGTGTGATTAAATAATAAAGACACACTTTGTCTATATACTTTTATTAAGATCCTTTCAAGTTTCATGATAAATGTCTTGGTTTCAGTTTGGAATTAGTGGATGAAGTCAAGACACTTATCAGGAAACTTAAAAGGATCTTAATAAAATCATATTGTTGCCGAGCCGATAAGCGTGTCGACTCCGCAAATAAATTAAGTTAAATGCGTGCGAGTGTAGTGTCAGCCAGAGACAATGAAGGAAACAAAAGGCGGGATAATAGATACAACAAAAGTGATGATTTTATTGCCGGAATTACAAACGTGTATGTAAATGTCCGTGGCGGTTGTATGTAGTCTTCAGCTAGGATGGGTTACGTCGTTAGCTGGTATAGTCGCGTTGTAGATGTTCGCAGCTGGACGTTCGACGAGGGTAGCTGGCGTAGGTCGAGTCGTGGAGATACAGCTGGATGTTTGATGCTGGTAAGCTGAGATTCGGTCGGGTCGTTGGATACCGTTGGACAGTCGTCGCGGGCAGCTGAGGTCGGTCGAGTCGTGGCGAAAAGCCGAAGTTGGTCGCTGGTAGATCGATATCCCGGTTTTGACAGTACGTTGGGTTAACCGGGGGGGTGTCGATCTGGCTTCTGGCTCATACAGCGGGTCGTACGTGAGCCAGTTGTTGCAGTGGTAGGACAGTCCGTAACAGTGAGTCGTTACGTGGATTGCGTGATACCTTGCAAGAGCGTCGAGGTTGACTTCGGTTATGGCAGCTTGGTCGTGTAGTGTCGGGCGAGCTAGTGACTAAGACTGAGCCGTGTCTTAGTGTTACGGACCAAGTGAAGGGTCTGAGACCGAGGTTAAGGTTTGCCGGGCCTTAGTACAGACGAGATCGAGCGAACGAGTCGAGGAAAGGCTAGTGCTTTGTCGTGTCCCCTAGCCGTGCGGACGTATCGAACGGGAGCGAAGGCTTTGCCGTGTCAAAGCCGTGCGGACGATGACTATGGCTGGTTCTCGCCAAAGCCGTGCGGACGATGACTATGGCTGGGTCGCGCCAAAGCCGTGCGGACGATGACTATGGCTGGGTCGCGCCAAAGCCGTGCGGACAGGCCAGGAGGCCGAGGCTAAGATGGGCGTTATCTTAGCGCTGCGCAGATATCGAAGCGGTAGCTAAAGGCTGGGCCGTGCCATTAGCGCTGCGCAGCTTATCGGACTATCGGAACCGAGCGAGGGTTAAGACCGGCTGGTCTTAGAATCCGTCTTCGTGTTTGCCTCCAGGCCGTCTATTTCGACTGGTCATTACTGACCGCCAGAGATGCACCGACCCGCAGAAGGTGACCTCTCATAGCCCTAAAAAGGACCGTAAAAAAAGGTTGTTGAATCCACCACTAGAAGTGGCGGTGAGGTGGGTGCAACCACGATAACGTAGGACCCGAGCCTGGGAGAAAGGGAACTCCACTTCTGTCGCGCCACGTGGATAGAAAGTTCTTCTACAAAAAATGGACGTAGAAAATAAGTATTTCTTTAGCCCAGTATAGGCTAGCGAAAAGTATTACTTCCATTTTTATAGAATTATTTCTGGCAGAAGTGTTTTGCAAATGTTGATAAATATTAATTTATCCCTTTGTTAGCTGTAACGGCCGTTTAAAATCGAAAAAGGGCTTCATCATTTCTGGCCGCGCCCGGATGTTATTTCTCTAGGGCGAAATGTAATCTGATCTGTTGACGTTCGTAGGCCGGTCGCGGCAATATAGACAAAATGTCTCTTCATTATCTAATCAAATATGCTTAAATGAAACACTGTTGCACAAATTTTTGGTGGTACAAATGCGTTTATCGTGTCTTTCACGGATGTACAAATGTTAAGATATTTGACTATTATATTTAACTCAACGAATTAAATATCTAAAAACCAATAAACACAAATTCCTGAGCCAAACTAACAAATCGGTAATCACTATTTTGCTTGCAATAATGACGACGGTTTGGCTATATAAACAGCACACAGACCAACCAACCACTTTCGCCACTGGCAATTGGAGTCAAATGTTCGTTTTTTGAATGAAATGGAAACAACAACATTAATGTTACACGCGTCAACTTCACCATCATGGTACGATTATGCTGCTACGATTGAAGTCTAGATTTTTCGTCTAATGATTAATCTATTCGTTCAATTTTTAAAGTTTTTATTTATTTATTCTTGTTGTTATGTTTTTTGTTCTTGATGTGACTCTATCTCCGAAGATCAACGCCTGACTATTGTTATTCTTTAAATATTGTCATAACAGAACCCTGACTGGAATATTCTAGCAGAAAGAAATAATTTCAAATTCATTGTCTGACACGGGAATTCTTTTGTCCATTGAAGTTTCGATTTATATTTTCGACCAATGAGGATGATTAATGCCATTCTACTCGGATGACTTTTCCGGGCAATATAAAAGGTGTGAAAACGCTCTCTCGCTCTCTTCCTCACTCATTCTAGCAGCAGAACAGACCAACATCAACAAGAGGAGAGCGCATTCAATTTTTGGACCATTGTTTTCTCTAGAAGATCAT
The DNA here is from genome assembly GCA_963585895.1 of Sepioteuthis lessoniana. Taxonomy (NCBI): domain Eukaryota; kingdom Metazoa; phylum Mollusca; class Cephalopoda; order Myopsida; family Loliginidae; genus Sepioteuthis; species Sepioteuthis lessoniana. The sequence continues at coordinate 107,496 of CAUZXS010005568.1, read as the reverse complement.
TCCTTTATCATTTATTCATTCCTTCTAGACCAACTGGTCCTCGAAACTTCAAGTTGGATGCTTAATTCCTGCTCTAACATCCGCAACTGGTTTCTTCCCTTTGTACGACTCACAGTACAGGGTTATCTCTCAAGCTGTTATTAAAGTTTTGAAACACACCAATATTCTCGTTCACTCATTTGTTTTACTCCTTTTCTTAACATAACAAGGCAAAAAAAAACCCAACAAATTTGTTTTATTAAAAATGTTGACCTGACGACGTGATATAAACATGCAAAATTTCCTAAACACTCAGAACAATTATGAATGAATATTCACTTATTTCATAGAAGTATTGTTGTTACAATGTAAGCATCAAACATATACAAATTCTTCGACTAATTAAACAACCTGTTCGATCATATTCGAGGTCTTCTATACAATTGCAATTACATACAAATTTTTGACGAAAAAAACAAAGTTTCAGGCAGAAAGTTTATATACTGAAACGAAACAACAGAATTTATTTCAACGCACGTGGAGAGGCAAACATTGATATACTACTAGTAGTACTACTATTAACACGAGGCATTTTTTCTTCGCCCCCACCAGGGGAAGACGACCTCTTAACTCTGTAACTTTACCTACCTAACCTTACTGGCTACCGCAACACTTTCCTTTACCCAAATACCAATTACTACTAGGATACACTTACTTGTCAGTGGACAAAATACAGACGTATTTCAACTTTTAATTTTGGCAATACATTTAACAATAAATAAACTCATTCTCTGACTACCTTGTTTTATATATGTATATATATATAAAATTACACAACGATAAACAACTATGGAAGGCAGTAATTACTGGGGATACGGTTACAAGACGCAGCATTCCTATCCGAGGTCGCGGTAAAATCACCTGAAGAAAGCCAGAGGTGAAATTTGGCTGAAACGTAGTGAAAGAAGAAACAACACAAAACGACCAAGATGAGAACAAAAAGTCTGCAATAAATAAAATAAATAATTCTCTGATTAAGAAGCCTCATCTCAAAATGCTTCCAATTAAAAGACAATGAGGGAACCTATCTAATTTATGGATTCCTTGCGTCTATGTCATTTAGACCAAGGAATCCCAGTTGAATATGAATTAGATACATTCAATACGCCACCACAGGAACAACTTTATCACCCCCAAAATTGGCTATGTCGATGCGATGCCTTTATTCCGCTCTCGACACCTAGCTCTCATTTCACCTCTGGGCCACTTTAATGGAGACAACGCACGCCACTCCCCAAATCACCAGACACACAAAACTCAAGGTTTATTTCCTCCAACGGCAAACAAGACTTTCGCTAAACTACGGCGAACACAATCCCTCACACGTCCGACGATACGCGCTGCTTTCTCAACTTTGTAATAACTCCATTTCGTCTCCTTACTCACTACGAGACTTGCAGCACAAAAGCAAACTGAATATTCGATGCTGCAAATAAAAACTATTCTTAAAAACACATTTCGACTATCGGCATCTTACTTCTTCATCCGCCTTTTATTTTGTAGTGGAAGGGAAATTTCGTATTTTGGTTTGGCGCGCAATTTAATTCGACACTTAATTTCACCCAATCAGGATGACTTATCCTAGTCATCCCGGACCTCTCATTTCCGGCTAGCAAATTATGTAAGCTTCCAAACCCACTCTCTTCAGCTAGACAACGCCGCCCAGTGCAGACGTCTCACTGCGGCTCTAGAATAGCAGCAGCAGCAGCATGGACACACGAGGGAACCCATCTAATTTATGGATTCCTTACAAGGAATCCCAGTTGAATATAAATTAGATGCATTCAACATGCCTCGCACAGGCACAACTTTATGTCACCCCAAAATTGGCTATGTCAACGCGATGCTTTTATTCCGCTCTCGACACACTAGCTATCAATTCACATCTGGGCCACTTCAATGGAGACAACGCATACTCTCCTCCCCAAAAATACCAGACACACGAAACTCACACGTCCGACGACACACGTTGTCATCTCAACCTTCTCAACTTCTCGTAACTCAATTTCGTCTCCTGACTCACAATCTTACTCACCACGAGTCTTGCAGCACCAGAAGCAAACCCAATATTCCATGCTGCAAAATAAAACTTATTTCTAAAAACACCTTTCGACTATCGCCATCTTACTTCTTCATCCTTCCTTTAATACCTAACTACAATTAACGAAAGACCTTCGAAACTTAGCGAGGAGACCTTACACTCTTAGCGAGGAAACAACTCAACGTAAACACGCACCCACGTTACAACCATTCCTCGCTAACAACAAAATCTATTGCTAAAATTTCTCACAACCTAGCGAGGAAGTAACTAAACACAAACACGTCACAACTCTTCCACGTTCAACAATAACAAAATATCTTCTCGCTAAAAACACAAACAAAACCTCCGGCTAAACTATGAATTCATCGTTGTCTATTGCGAATTAATGTTTATTGTTATACAGTTTTGGTGTGCAT
>CAUZXS010005568.1:62500-100000 GCA_963585895.1 Sepioteuthis lessoniana | reverse complement strand
ATTTGCTTCATCTTTTTTCTGCGTATGCAATCAAATGCCTTCAAGAAATTTATGTACAATAGTGTTACCTCCATAATTTTTGCACGTACTCCTTCGATGATTCGACGGAATGTGATAAAAAATAAAGGATGATGGCGAGAATGTAATTTATTGCAAGTGGATAGAATGACAGATATTTTCGTTCGCAGATAAGATCATCAAATTACCGGAAAAAAAAACGAAGTATGTAAGTTCCGATAATCAGCCATAAATAGAAAATATGTAAGGTGAAGAGGATGTTCATATTTCCGTATGGGACTTGAAAAGACAATATAAGGTCTGTAATTTTGGACTGGAGGCAGAGATCCGCTGGTTGCTCAAGCGAAGGGGAGAGATCCGCTGGCCACTCAAGCAAACCTGTCGGCTCTCCCGTGTGTATTCTCCGGCCGTCGCACTACTTCACAAAAAGGGTCCCGCTACAGAAGAAAGATATGTGCGAACTCTCTCTGACTGTATTCCTACTTCACACAAACGTCGCCGTCAAAGAATAAAAAATAAATCATACTTGTATATATCTACGAGTTTTTCGTTGTTTGTCCAGCAGTTCAATATACGACATTAGTCTACTCTTACGTCAACAATAAAGAAATGTTTATTTGAATCATCATTAGTCCCGGGGAAAGACGCAAAAGAATAACAAAAATGAATTTCAAACTGATTTGTCTGGGTGGTTAATATTAACACCTAATAATCTTATGACCACGTGACCAATATGTTCTTATCCCGTACAGATATTCTCTGTTACGTGCGATTTGGAAAATACTTTGGTTTTCAATTGCTTTCAATTCATACTTATCTTCAACAAGATAAAGTTTGACGATGGATAACTGAAGCCTTAGTTTACTTATTCAAATTTCCAGCGATATTTTGGATTAGAATTTATTTTCCTATTAAGTTGACAGATTCAAAAGAGATTAGATACAGTGAATTAAAAGATTATCGTCATCGTTTCTAACGTTATATTCAGTTTAATCTCAAATCTTCTGGAAAATTTATTTAGTCTTGTGGTTGGTCGTATTCTGCTTATATATAGAAAGAGTTTAGTGAAAAGTTCATGGCCAAACCAAGAAAGAAATGACTATTTGAGATGGATTTTTCTTTGTTTATTTTAAGGGTTGAAGGGACTAGAGAAATGAAGTGGCCAATGTGTTGAACTGTGGGATGAATATGTGGAACAACATGTACATTTTACTGTTCGAGTGTATACTCTTTTTAGTCAGGCCAAGAATTTTTCATTACTACATTATATATATATATATATATATATATATTCAAGAAAAATTGCTCTTTAAATTACCGTATTCAATATTATTTCTTGATAAGTTAACACACTGTTACGAATACGAATTCTTCTTTCCCCTTTTTCACACTTTGGCGAGAACTACTATGTTAGAGGAATGGGGAAAGACGTTTAAGTGACACTGGCCTTCTGAAAGGAAATGGACAGTTCATCGGGAAACACTGGGAAAAAGGCACGTTTTAGGGACAGTACGAAAGGGCGAGTTGTTGAGGTGTGACATTGAAGGGACGGTTATACAACAAGAAAGTTTAAAACTCGAAAAAGTGTCTCCTTTTGTCGATGTATTATTGAACTTTGATGGCGTTTGTTCTGGCTTTTATTTCTTTTAGACTTTTTACACGTGTATCGATGCGGTTCCTTTATTTTTTAATTCCCGTTGCCAACAGTCTTTTCACTGTCGAATTGGATTTCTTCATTTGTTGAATAAAAACAGGGAAGTTTCTTCCTTTCTGTTCTTAAATTTTATTTTTCTGGTCTCCGTATTGTTGTTTGTTGTCACTCTTAATTTTGTCTGCTTATGGAATTCGACCGTTGCTATAATCAGTGCCTGGCTTTGGAATCAATTTAAGAGTAATTTTTTGAAAAGCAGCTAAGCGGGTGAGGTCGGTTCGTAACACATACATACATACATATTATATATATATAGAGAGAGAGAGAGAAGGGGGAAAGGGAGGGGAAGAGAGGGAAGGAGAAAGAGATGAACAAACAAGCATTGATTAAATATTCTAAACTAATTTTAACGTTACGTCATCGCCAGGAGAAAGAGTTTTATGAAGAAAAGTTATTTCCTTTTTAACTTTCTGAAATAGTTTTTAAAGGAGTTCATATGTTATAAAAAGCAATGAAAAATCAACTTGTAATGCAGCATATTCATTATAGTAAAAAAGAAGTAAAGTTGGCGACCGTAGTCGAGAGTGACCCGAGGGCTCCCTTTTCGATAGCTACTACACCAAAGAGTGGGGGAGGGCGCTACTCCTTTCCCGGAATTGCTCCACTTTACCCTCGATCCTTACTATATAATGCTGACTGTTAAGCAAAGAGGCATCAAGAGGCATCAAGTACCATTTATATATATATATATATATTAATCTTTATATCTAATCTAAAATTCTGTTCGTGAGAAGAAAAAAAAACAGATTGTACAATTTGCAAGTGCTACAAACTGATATCTGGGGAAAAAATTCAGTAAAAAAGAAAAGACAAAAACACATGTGCTACTTGAAAATAATCAAGTAGCACGTATGTCTAGTCAAAAAAAAAAAACACACCGACGGAATTACCTAAGCTAAAACATAATACAGGAGATAGAGCTAATATTATGAAAATAATTCCTACATGGCCAAGAGCAAGTCTACCTAGGTTTTTCGTAATTATATATATGTGTGTGTGTGTATGTGTGGAAAGAGAGAGAAAGTTCTTACAAAGCGGTCATGATAGCAATTTATCATAACAGAACTGTAATATGTGGAGATTAATGAAGATGAAAATAAAATTAAATAAAAAGCGTAGCAGTTCCCACAAACCTCTGACAAGAAGTAGGAGCCGTGCATGCCTGAAAGACAGACTGACCGGTGCAAAAGAGAAACTCTGCCTCACTTCCGTGGTACCCCTCAAACTGGAAGAACTTTTTTCCACTCGGCTGCTGGCAGTGAACACATGTGTTGATCGGGACTTGTGGCCTGATACTTAGCCATGTCTACTGCTAGCAAACCGACACCGCCGAAACATATATAACTAAAAATACCCACTGGATATAACCACAGTCTTTAAACTCACCACTACCAGAAATGAAAAAATATTTTAACACCTTCTCTACAATTTATATTGGTTTCAGGAAGAATTTCCACACCCAACCGAATAGTTGTTAAACCCAAAATTAAAATTTTGAGTTGAAAGGTATCTTAGTCCCTTTCCTTCCTTCCTTCCCTCCTTCCTTCCTTATGCAATTCTTTTGCAGCTTTTTACAGGCGGAAGATGTCAACAAGTTAAATGGGGTAAGAAGAGAAAAAATGGAGTCAGGTACTACATTAACCGACAGACATCAACGACAACAACCCACAACCTACGAAACACGAATCTACGAAACTAAAACGAATAACCAAATAAATTTCCTACACCCCATAAATATACCATAATCGGGAAGAGAATTAGGTTTGATAGCCCTACGCATCCACCCCCCAAACTGCATTGTATATTAGCAATTTATCAAACACTCTCTCATAGTTTTGTCTGTTATGGAAACGCTGCTCGCTCAATGTGCAAATATTTTCCATTTAACATATATTGCCGTTTGATCTCATCATGGCAGGCACATCGTTGCAATAATGGATTGTCCGAAAAATAACCAAATTTATATAAACTTGTTTTATCATTCACTGTTCTTTATCTTTTAGCTTTTGTTTTTGTTTGACTTGTTGTTGTCGTTGTTGTTGCTGTTGTTGTTGTTGTTGTTGTTGTTGTTGTTGTTGTTGTTGTTTATTTTAATTGCTTTCTTTATCACAACTCAGTTCGTTATTTCTAAAACAAAGAGGTTTGGTTTGAATTTATGGTATATCAACCATTGCAGGTTATTTAATGTCAAATCCATTTTTATACATATTAACAGTTTTATTTCAAACAGTTCTGTTTAGCATAAGTACTGTCAGAATTTGGGGGGTCGTTACCAAAAAACCGACTTTAAAACAAATTAACAGAACAAAAATGTGCTGGACGTAAAGGTCCCAATGGTAAAAATAAATAAGTCGTAGCTAAAAACAAACGAAATACTTATCACACAAGTTACAAATGCTTTATTCTATAAAGTAGGCAAAAACAGACAACAGCTAGTGGGTTGCATATCAGTCCCTATGTAAGAATTAATTCCTTAACAAACTTAAAACAAAAGCAACATTAAAAGCATTAGCAAAAATTAGATATCTGTTACATTCATTAACGAACCATAAAACTAAGGTATCGTTAATAATAATATCTAAAATTACATGTATCTTACTTCCCGGTAAGCGGCTGAAACCGGTTCCCTTTCTTCTTCTTTTTTCTCTCCTAGTAGAAGAAAGTCAAAAACTTCTTAATTCATGTTGTCTGTTATTTTTTTCGGAGACTTCTCCTCTTTTCTTTAGTTTCTTATTTTTTTCTTTTCTTTTTTTCTTTCTTTTTCTTTCTTGGTCAGTGAGGAAGTTTGCTATTTTTAGGTAACTTCTCTATTCTTTAATGTCTTTATTCTTTCCTTTATCTCCTTTCCTTTCTTGTCTTCTTTCTTTCTCTTTTCCTTTTTCTTTCTTTCTTTTTTCTCATTTCTTTCTTTCTTTCTTTCTATTTGGAATCTACTGGTCCTTTTGACCTGAATTATTCCGGTTTGTCTTTCTTCGAGATAGCTACTAAACGAATGGGCAACTTCTAGTCCGCTCGTTTCATCTAAAAAATCTCCAGGCCTGCATCTTTCAGAAAAATCTGTTTCTCTGCTAGACTCTTCAAAAAGCTTCTGGCACAAGCTATCTCTGGTACATCTTCATCCTCCAATGGGTTATCGAGGAAAGAGGCCGAAATTTTACTTCCTTCTCCCACTTCCAAAAAAGACCCTTGTCTCTTCCCCCACCACAATAGCAGCATCAAGTCCACTGTTTCGGTCAATCTAATGCCAATAAGAACAGCCCTATTCCTCTCTACCACCCTCTAGGTGGTTGAACCAAAAATACTCTACCATCCACTATTCTGTATTTAGAATAGCAAACAGTTGTTCTTCTCTCAGTGAACAAGTTTTTCTCAAAAAAAAAAAATTTATAGTACGGAGTTTAAATATCAAAGCAGTTCTATTTCAAACAATTCAGTTTAACATAAGTACACAAATTAGTTCTATTAGACTCATAGATAGGACCCTATCTAGTGCTACCACTCTGGGCTAGAGTGAACCTGAGAGCGATAGCAATAAAGGGGTACTTCGCATTCCCTGAAGATCTAACGTTCCTAGAGCCTCACCATTAGATTGTCTAGTGTCATATCAAGGGCATTCATTTGGGGGAGTCAGAGATGCAGTCAGTATATTCTGCAGTCCCAGCCGACAGGGCAATAAAACAAAGAGGAACAAAACATATTGGAAACAATAATATAGAATAACCTTTCGATGAGATTTGATCTCACATCCCTTGTTTCAACAAAGTCTGATTATCTGCACCAGCTGCTTTATCAACTACACCATTGGTATTTCGGAAACCTATATCACTGCTTTAACTCGTCTTTTATTTGAGGATAATAGCTAACGTGCTGGACTGCGACATCGCAGTAAACGAGTTCGAACCCCAGTTGTGCTATTACGTTCACTTTCGAACTTATATCCTTGGGAAAAGTATGAAACTCCTAACCTCTCAGCTATGATTTGACATTAAATAATCCACGAAGGTTGATGTGCCATTAAACAAAGAAAACAAAATCAACCATAAGTGACAGCTGTGACCATCAGGCTCGTACGAGGTGCATACAATAAGTTTCCATGCTTTTTTCGTATGGGCATTTAAAATTGTTGTAGACTCTTGAAAATTCACTATGTTATTGCTATACATCTTATGAGATGAATGGCTAATTTTTATGATTTCAGGTTTAAATGAACAGCTACAGCAGCAATTGGAATACACCCTACTAAACCCTGATTGTCACAGCTGCTGAATTTCAAAAATGCAATCTGACACTTTAGAAAAAATAATATGCAATAAAATTCTGTTTTAAATTTGGAAAAAAGGCCACAGAAACGTATGGAATGTTTCAGACTGCTTTTCGACCATCTTGCCTGAACTGAGCATCAGTTTTCGAGTGGCATAAGATATTTAAGTAAGGCAGGGAGTCTGTGAGGGATGATGTGAGGTGTGGGAGGCGTAAGGAAGTCAGAACACTAGAGTTGATTGGCCAAAGGGTTAAGGTTAGGGCTACTATGTTGAGGTTTTAAGAGTGTTCAGGAAGAGATTCCGTCGGAAGAGGCCAGCACTCTTCAAATCGGGTCAGTGGCATTTCCACCAGGACAATGCACCAGTCCACAACTCCATCCTTGTCACAGACAATTTGATCAAGATGGGCATCAAGACAGTTCCTGGGCCTCACTATAGTCCAGACGTTGGTCCCTGTGACTTTTGGTTATTCCCTAAGCTCAGAGCCTGTCGTTATGAGACAAATGAGGAGATGAAAGAAGCTGTGACGAAGGTCATTGACACGCTCACACAAGAGGGTTTCGATGGGGCTTTCCAGAAGTTGTTAGAACGGTACAACAAGTGCATTGCAACCGGAGGAGAATTCTTCGAAGGGGACAAGAGTTTCATGTGTGTACTATCAGTAAAAGTGCCCAGACGGAAAAAAAAAGTCTGGAAACTTATCGTACGCCCCTCGTATCTATAAATCAAAGCTTTTTCACTACTTTCTTTTTTGTTTTTCTTTTTTCGTGTCATTTTAATAATATGTACTTAAATCTCATGGATGCCAATAATTTTGGTCAGGATTGTAGAACCAACTTGAATGAAAAAAAAACTTACCAGTGAATCGTTTAAATAACTTTGTCTGTCCGAAAGGATGTTATTCTGGTCGAGCTGGGAAGATAAACAAGAAGACAAACTGATGGACATTCTGCAAATAATATCTGGGAAAGAGAGAGAATTAAAGAATTACTCAAACATTGAACCATTTTTTGTCAAAGTGAATTTATCATGTCAGCACAGCTTACAATTCTATACTAAATGCAGTTGGTAAAACAACATGGAAGAATTGTCCACGTGAAACACTCGTCTATGATCCTTTCCACTGAATTCGAATCGACTGCTTTATCTCTTGCATAGAGATAAGAATCTCCCTAAAAAAAAAAGCGGAACTGTCTTGGGTATGACACTAAACTGAATCTGATGATAAGGTTCCAGTTCTGGATATCTACGTAGTGTGGAGTATTCCTTCATTGCCAGTACTCCCAGGTCCACTCTGACCTGGAGTGGTAGTACTTGCTAGATTCTTAACCACGAGTCAAATAGATATTTTCCAAAATTATTTGTATTCGATCGGACAGTGTGCAAATAATAATAATAATAATAATAATAAACTAAAAACAAGGTGTGACAGTGATAAGCGCGCGGAACGGTCCCAAAGACTTGGAAAGGGGCGTGAAAGAAATTTAAAAAATCCAAATCATCTAGAAGCATCATTGCTGAGAACGGCCAGAATACTGAGTGAAGTCCTGGCGATCTGAGGAGACTTGCTGTCACAAAGTTTGTGTACCTGGAATTAGAACAGTAACATTCGCTGGATGTCGATCAGGTCTCCTAAGTTGGATATTAAAAGAACACCTGTCGATCATGTCACCAAGACTTGTTGTCTGAGTCCCACATTCAATTAGGTTTGGATTTATTATTTTTCATGGGTATTATATTGTGGCTATACCAGACCCAGGAGTTGATTATAATCTACGCTCGAGTTGCAGATGTAACCAGGTAAGATTAAGTTTGGCTTTCTGACGTCGAGATACTAGAAATATGTAAGTAAGTAAAGTTGGCAAACTTACTCGAGGGTGACCCGAAGGCTCCTTTTCAATAGCTACTACACCAAGGTGTAGGTAAGGGCGCTACTCCTTTCTCTGTATAGAAATATGTAAACAAATAAATAGTGAAGAATATCAACAAGATTCCCAGACTCAAATCAAAACACTAAATACTGAAAATCAAGAGCCTCATAACCCAATTGTAAAGCAAAATTCTGATGACCGAATTGTCACAGATCCCAGCACCACAAAACAAATTCTAACGTAGGAAGACAAAGTAAATGTAGAATTGATAAATAGAATCACGACAAGAAATAAGACGACATTACCGTTTCTCAAAAATTAACTGGAACAAAGTTAAGGTAGAAACCGAAAAGGTAAACAAATTACCAAATATCCCAACGGGCAACATCATGGTACAATAATATGCATTTATGTGTATGTATATATATGTATACATATATATATGGATGTATGTGTGTGGATCTCTGTGTGTTGTGGGCGGTCGTCGGAATCAGATAGTTTCTTAACTTCAGCATCTTTGGACGGCGTCAGATTGTCTGGAAGGTTTTCCTTTGTCTATTTTGGCGCAAAGACCACACAAAAAGCTGAGCCAGCGTGAACTCGCGAGACCGGAATTAGGGGGAGGCAAGGACTAAGGACGTTGGTCAGTCAAGAAAAAGACATGAGGCAGTGAGATCAAAGACACGGAGCAGTCGAGTCGAAGATGTGGTGCTGGAAAGAACTAGCAAGAGAGTCTAGCAGTTAAGTCTCAGAGAGAGAAAGGTCTGGCAGCCAGGTGAGAGAAGCAGCCAGAGAAATCGAGAACGATGACCCAGCATTCTTGGTAGCTGTTTAGGATTTTCGCTAAGTTCTCGTGATAGCCACACATAAATACACAAAGAATACTAAGAATGCCACAGACTTTGTCTTTATATGTTTTGCTGTCCTCAAAACCGTGTCTTGTCTTTTCTTCCTTCTTACTTCTGTTTTTACTTGTTTTTTTTTTTGTTTTTTTTTTTGTTTTGTTTTTTTTTTTTGTTGGACTTGTGAAATGCCCACTCGGCCGGATGTAAGAAGAAATAACGGGGTCCTCACTAGACGGACATATCAATGGCCAACCAACCTGACGTGTGGGTTATTTCATTGCATCACTGAACTAAACGAGCTGATTTCGGCAGGAGCGAAACTAGTCTGTGATAAAATCGGTGTTCCCCGAAGGAAACCGAAAAGAAATACAAAACCCGAATAGGAAATTAGGCTAGAGGGACAGGTAAAGAAATCGTGACAAGTAAAAGTCTGACAACCCAATTTGAAGAGATAAATCAAAAGATATTGGCAAAAGAAAAAAGATTTAAAAGATACCAAGACAATGTGAAGCAATACAAACAAAACAGGACAATCGAAAATAAGGAAAATATTTCTACTGTCAAGTAGGCGGAGAATACACGAGAACAGCCCAACAACCAGATGCAAAGGAAGCAAAACAATTTTGGAGTAAAATATGGAAACAGAAAGAGCATTTAGCGAAGAAATATTGTCACGTGTTTCCTCGCTATGTTGTCGTAAATAAAGGAGAGAAGAACCAAGATGTCGAAAATTTAACCATCACTAAACAGCTAGCCATAACTGTTGGTTTGTATTGTTGCTATTCACATTAGTTTTATTTCTTTACTTATATTCACCATAAGCAAGGTTAATTGACTCTACCCGGTAAAGAATTAGGATAATATGGCAATAAAATGATATGGTAAGTTTATCCGAAGAATGATTGGAAATTGATCGACGACTGAAGATGCGAAAATGAATGTATGAAATGACTGTAAGTGAATCAAAAATCAATGGATTGCTAATTAATTTTGAAGTTGATCGATTGATTTTAACGGCATCTCAATCCGTCCAGGCTTATTTTATACCCATAGATTAAAGAATAGCGTTCATTTTACGTTCATATTTACATTTTTGTGTAATTATTTAAGAGAGTTTTCCTCCACTTAGTCCTATCGAGTACAAATATTTTTTAAAGGGATCTATTTGGCCCATAGATAGAACTGGGAGTAATCGCAATGAATAAGTACTCTACACTGCTGATGGTTGGTTGGTTGGTTGGTTTATTGGGTTTTATGACATATCAACCTTTGTAGGTTATTTAACGTCAAATCCATTTTTATGTAAATAATCTGTTCTATTTAAAACAATACAGTTTAGCATAAGTACACAGTTTAATAGTTAAAAACATTTCTATTTCAAACTATTCCAGCAGTTATATGTAACTATTCAGTATAGTGTAACTACAGTCTTAATGTCAAAAAACAGTTCTATTTCAAATAATTCAGTTAAGCATAAGCACGCAGTTTAAATGTAAGTACGGTTTAATTGTCAAAAACATTTCTATTCCAAGCTATTCAGTTTATTCAAACAATTCAGTTTAGCATTAGTATGCTGTAAGTTCTATTTAACCCATAGATAGGACCCTATCAAGTGCTACCACTCCGGGCCAGAGTGGACCTGGGAGCGATGGCAATGAAGGGGTAGTCTGCATTCCCCAAAGCTCCAGCACTGCTGGAACCTCACCATCAGATTGTTTAGTGTCATATCCAGGACACTCGTTAGAACATGAATTGCGTGTGAGTCGAATGGGAGTTTTAAAACTATATAAGGTCGAGAACATTGGTTGAAGTCAGTTCCTGCAGACAGTTTCGACTCCAGACGGCTCCTCCGTGTACGCGAACTCTCACTCTCCAATTGTTCTCCTGCTCCACACAAGCATCACTGTCGACGAATAAAAATAAAAGATCATATTTTTATATATACGTGTTCCTCGTTGTTTGTCAAGATCCAGCGGTGGTATATTACATCTGAAGTTTAGCCGTTTTTGTCAGCCACCATTTATTTTTGAGTTCTCTGCATCTCTGTCGGAGAAGTCGACAGCATGTTTTATATCTGGTCTTCTCAGACCTAGTGCTCTTGGTGGGCATGTTATTCCTGGCTAGGTTCTTGTTTTTAATAAGTTATCGAACCAGTCGTTGTGTTTACTTACTGCAGTGCCGAGTATCTTGGGATACCTTGTACAAGGTGTTCCACTTTTCTTCCACAGTAGCTGCTGGAATTTCAGGCAGCTTGTCATTTAGTGAGACCTGCAGCTCATTCCTGACTCTGTTGATCTTGACTGTGTTAGTTGCGAGCTTCATGGCTGGCATTTTGTTATTTCCTCAGTCTCCGTAGCTTGGTAGTGGACTTGATCATAACATGGTCAGTAGTACTATGGGCTCCTCTCATCGCTCTTGCGGTCAGAAAGTCTGGCTATCATACTGTTATGGGATTATGTATTCAATGAGGTACCAGCATTTAGATTTTAGGTGATCCAGTTCCTGTGGATTTGCTTGTGTTTAAAGTAGGTGTTGCTAATGACCAGCTGGTGTTCCGTGCTGATAGATAGTAGCAGATTGCTATTGGTATTAACCTTCTTCATTCCAAACAGCAAGCAACTTCCGTATAATGTGATTGGCCTACTCAAGCGTTAAAGTGTCTAAGAAGGACGATTTTGTTTGTATTCGGAATAGCACGAAGTATCTGGTCGAGCTGGTTGTGGAAACTGCTTATCTTTTCTAGTGCGTTATTCATAGTCGGAGCATAAAGCTGCGATCAGGGTACCAATATCTACAATCGACTAATGGAAATTTCAGTCTGTCACTTATTGGTTTGGGATCCTCAGACATACTTCGCGGAAGACCATTACTGACCACAAAAACGACACCAGATCCACCTATGTTAAAGTTTTTCCCGCTCCAATAAAAGGTCTAATCCGTCTCTTCTGTGGTGCTGCCATTTTCAGCGATTCTGTCCACACTCAGAGCCACAATGTCTATGTATTTGTGGGGTTCCTTTGATATTTTATCATTCCTCCTTTCTCGTCTGTTTGAGTTGGATTTGTCCAGCATTGTTCTTATATTCCATATTGCTAGGTTAAGGTTGTAAGTTTGTTAGATTTTTTAAAATTCTGAGCGACATCTTGCCATTATGGGAATTTGTCTTTGCTAGAGTTGACGTTTGGAAGGGGAAGCTGACAAGGTTTTATTAGGATGCATTAGGGTTTTCCAGCTGAAATCAATAACACTAAGTAATTATTAATTAAAACCCGGTTTTGTTAAAACCAGTATGGAAATTAGCCACACCATATACTGTGTAAACATTTGTTTCTTTGTGATATATCACACACATCGCAGGATTTTAAACGCACGATTAACATGGAATGTTTTCATGGTTTGCTTTCTTTGGTTAATGGCATATCAACCCATCGTGGGTTATTTAATACTAAAGCCATCCTTGTAGAAGAACAGTGCTATTTAACCGATAGCTGAGGGATAAGGAGGTTCAATAACTTTTGCGAGGGAACTCGTCCAAAAGTGGAAATGAAAGCAAGACTTGAATTTGAACTAACTTACTTCGAGGTTGCAGTCCAGCATTTTAACCTGTAGCAGAAAGAATGTCGTATGTTTAGCGTGTAAAATATTTTGACCGTTGGTCTCTCCATATATTTTCACCCAATGGGGATGCTGAATCCCATTCGGCCCGGATGACTTTCCCGGCCAAATCGGCAGGACGGACGTTTGTCTGTCCGCTCCCTTCCCAGCAGCAACATTACACCACTAGAAGAGCCGTCTGATTCATGGACCCTTGGGTCTACACTTATAGACCCAGGGGTTCCCAGTTGAACATGAATTAGACCAACATATTCCGCTCAGACATTTAACCCTTTGAACCTTTCTCAATTCAATAACTATTTTCTTCTTCTTTCTACGAGACTTGCGGCACAAAAGATTTCCCTTTTACTCAAGCCGTAATTAAACCAACTTGAAAACTTTCAGTATTTTCGTTCCGACTCATTTATTTCCTTCAAATATAACGAATAGGTAACATAAACAATCTTCTTCGTTAAAAAGCATTATGCCACGGGAACAATCCATGAGCTGTTTTGAGGCAAATCTAACTCAGGTAGATTTTAATGCCATAGAAAAGTATTTTGTGGATCACGTTTTTGAGACACCAGGGTTAGACTAATCTTATCATCTAGTCCGACACAAGTTGCGATATTGTTACTGAAGGTAGAACTCATATAGTAAGTTTACATGCATCAGGGACAGAACAGCAATAAAGAGATACCCGGTCAGGATTGAACTCACTACACAAGCAGTGGTCTGATAAATTAATTTGCTGGTCGTCGTTCTATAGAATTCACCCTTTAGATCTTAACTAAGCTTAGATGTGTCAGTTACAGAGCCACAAAATTATGGGCACCCACAGATGCTCCAGCTCACTAGTTTGAGAGAGTAGCTTAGAAATTATCCCTCTATTGTAAGCATTTTCAGTTTTTTTTAATGTATTCAAAGTAACGAGATACGAAAAAAATCCATTAAACCAAAAAAGAATGTTTGAAGCAATGAAGAAGAAAAGGAAACACAAGTACAACTCCTTATAAAAAGAAAATCATATCTCTTTGTTATCAAAAAATAAAATGACAACGTATTTAATAGTACTAGGATATTAATTGAGACTTTCTTTCAAATATATACGTTGCTTAACAATTTTCGTTATAGAATGAAATCGAAAAACCACTTACCTTAAAGACGTGATGTGAGCTACCGGCTAGAGTCTACCGTAGCTTTTGAATTTGATGGCGTCTGCATTTTTATCATTCTTCTGTATACCAAACGATTATGGTTTTAAGTAATAGATGACGTCATGAAGTACGTTGGCAAATCAGAGAAGAAATTATTGAACAAACGAAAAATTCAGGAAAAGAAACAATTCTGTTTTGAATTGAAATATTTTCCAAGATTGGTATCTTGATCAATTTGATTTCTTTGTTAATCGCACATCAAACTTCGTGGGTTTTATAATGCCAAAGCCATCTTTGTAGAAGAATAGTAATAGTAAGGGTACTATTTAATCAACAGGTGGGAGGGATAAGGGAGTTCATGCCTTTCCTAAAAATATTTGTTCGAAAAGGAATGTAACAGCGCGGCCAGAATTCGAACTCGCTTACTTCAAGGCACGTTAACCCTTACACTATGGTAACTCGTCCCCGCCCCCGCTCAGTTATTGTTTTTACATACTACTTAAGGTAGATAGAATATTCTATTATTGTTTCATTGATGATACATTGTCAATAACTATTGTTAGTCGTTTTAACAATTAATTTTCGATATGCACTGTTCCTTATTGTCGTAGAAATAGCGTCCAAGTGAGGGTACGATAAAAAATGTTAACTAAAAATTAAATGATGAAAGAAAATAATAGTGAAGATTATCAATAATAATTATTGACGTAAAAATGATGATGGAAGCAAATCATTCATATAAAGAAAAAGGTTAACTCCAAATTTATGGCATACACTCTCAGAAAAATGTTTTAAGATGTGTGGCGTCTAAAATACTGAAAACTAAGGACTTTTAAGTAACGAAACTGAAGCTATATTTACCATGATAGAAATGAACAATAAATGAACTGTTAATTTTTTTCAAAATAGTCCCCTTGGAATTCAAGATACTTAATCCAGTGAATTTTCCATGGGTCAAAACATCTCTAAAATTTTATTTTGATAAGGTACGAAACTTCACCATTGTATTTGTTTTAATGCCCTTTACGTCTTTAAACCTCTTCCCCTTGAAAAAGTCGCATAGGGACAGGTCTGACAAGAATCGAAAGTGCTGCACTTCCTTAGAGAATTGAATTGTCCGTTAGGGATCTGGAAGGGTATCACGTGACAATTTCAAAACCCATTCTTGTCTTCTTTTTGCCGCTGGTCTTTGAAAAGTAGAAACTTTGCATGTAACCTTGCCAGTGTTGCAGGACCAATAAATGCGTCGATCCTGCAAACGTTTGAAGTGATTGACAGAAGACTAGACAAATGACAAGGATAAGTGGATAAATTTAAATGTCAGGTCTTTATTGAACAAATCGTACACGAAAGGTGTGCTTGGGTGTAGAATCGCTGTTGCTGTATAATTTCTGTGTAGTCTCAGCTGTGTTGAAAGTTGGTACTGTAGAAAGGCGTAGACCCGGCTGTCTATTAGTTCTTGGCGACAGCGTGACTAGAAGATCATGATGGTCTCGGTGTTTGGTGCAGATCGTAGGTGTAGCTGTATAGTCAGGCCGTAGACGTAGCTGGAAAGGGTCAGAGATGTGGATGCATCGGTCGCTGAGGCTGGATGATCGATGTCTCAGTTTATTCAGTCCTTGGTAACCGAGAGTATGTCGATGTGGCCTCGAAGTGCTGATGCTAGTACGAACAGCTTTTGTCGCTTGTGGATGGAGGTGCTGTTGCATGATCTGGTCAGCTGCAACCGAAAAAAATCCAGGTGCTTGCTGCTTGGTGGTGCAGGTGTCTAGTGCTTGGTAATACTGGTGATTGCAGCTTGGTGGTGATGGAACTACTGCTTGGTGGTGCCGTTGGAAGTGGAACTGCAGGTTTTGATGCAGTCTAGCTAGCTGCTGAGTCTCGTGGTATCTACAAGGGGGGTGTAGTGATGAGACCAGAGGTGATCCTCAGAACACTTTCTGAAATGACTCTTAAAACGGCTGGTTTGTGACTTTCTGAAATTAGTTCTGAAAAGGTCTATTTAAAAGAGGGATAGGGAGTAGCGGTAATTGATTGGAAGCTGGTTTTGGTTGTATACTGGGTTTGCAGCTGTGATTGATTTGATTCCACGTCGGCTGTTAGCTGCTGGTCGAGGCGCAGATCCCACGTTGGCTGCTATTTGCTGGGAGAGGTTCAGATGCCTCTCCTCCGGGCACGTACTCTCGGCGACGCCCTAGTGGTCACTGACTGCTGTATTTAACAGGCTGCTTATTTTATGGCTTGAGTGAATGTTGTGTTATCGCGTACAGAAAGTTCCTTTTTTAAATATAAGTAAGTTGGCGACCGTAGTCGGGGGCGACCAGAAGGCTCCTTTTCAATAGCTACTACACTGAGTTGTAGGGGAGGGCGCTACTCCTTTCCTTGGATTGCTCCACTTTACCCTTGATACGTACTTTATAATGCTGAGTGTTAAGCAAGGAGGTATGAAGTACCATTTTTAAGTCTTTGGTATGACTCGACTTGGGATTGAACCCCGATCTCCCAGACCATTGGCAAACACTCTACCCACTTGCCAATGAGCCGGTACGATGTATTTTATCCTGTGGTTGAGAACTGTTTCCGAACGGCCGGCAGAATTAATCTATTTCAAAAAATAGTTCGTGTGTTGACGACAGAAATTCACTCGTGAACATGTGCATTAAGTTGTTAGCTGAGGTCACGGGTGACTCAGCGTTTTTCTTTTACCGAGGATTTTAGGTTTGAGTAGCTGGGGCGCCTACGATACCAGGGAATATTAGAACTATACGTATGGATATATTACCGAGACTTGTCAAGTAAACTTTTTTCATTTTGTCTCACTTCCACTTTTTTTTTATTTTGTGACCCTTCTACATACTGCTTGTTAATATCCATATAATTCTATCATGGGACGCGTTTGTGTGTTCTTTCTTTTAATACAACTTGTATGTTCATTATGTTTATGAAAGATTAAATGTTCTAGTATGTGTAAATGAGTTTATCTTGTCTTTCTTTCCGTTGTGTTCAATGTTAGTATATCAAGAATATACTAATGCTAATATTGGTCCTTGGTGAGGGAGGCGTAACTAAGTAATTTTCCTACCACCAAGTTCTGTGTTTCCCCGACAGATGCTGTTCAAAAAGTAGCGAGACTGGCCTTCATACTTTTTTTTTTAAATTGGCGCTGATTTATGTAAATTGCTTTGCAGATATTTAGACATCACCAGTTTATTATCTCAGTTGCTGTGCACAAGTCTTCATTTAAATTCAAAATTTAAAATTCTTAAATTAAAACATTAATGATTCAATCTCGATACTTTTTGAATAACATTGACAATATTTTCCTCTACCATCGTAATTATTGTTATATTACCATTGATAATGAAATTCATATCTACATCATGACGACAACAATCACTGCTATTTGCAAATGATCTGCAGAAGATATTCAATACGATAACAAGGAAATGACTCTTAGAAGAAGAAGAAGAAGAAGAAGAAGAAGAAGAATGCTTGCAATAAAACAAATTTGCTGATTATGGTGATGGCAATACTGTTGACAATTCGAAGCTCCGGGTTTAAGTGACGTCTTTAACGTTAGCGACGAAGGAAAGCAATCTGATTTGTCTGTTGTCATTATTTGCTAAAGAAAATGACGAGGCCAAGGCGCGACCTTCTGCTATTTCTTGGAAAAGAAGAAAAATACGGATTGTTCGGATGTCAATAACACGCTGCTACAACGCAGCCATTTTGAATGACAACGCTGCACGATGGATATTGCCATCTTAGCTCTATTTGTGTAATTAATATATAGAAAACGAACGCATGTAGCTTCTTATTGAAGATAACGTTTGTGCATGCTCAATGAAAATTTCATCTCCAATGAAGGTGAAATGGCTCCAAATATCCTTTCCCCAAAGGCCGTGTCTTGGTAACCAGAAACTTGAGAGAGAAAATATCTGAAATTAATCTGAAAATTACATTTGGTTGCCAAGGGAGACAACCGCTTTAAATTTGCTTCAAGGACCGAGCCTAATGTAATCATCCGAGTTTAAAATATTAATTTTAAGATCATTCAGTTAACAAGAAATTCAGAATACAGGTTTTTCGAAGTAAACTTTGTTATCGACCAAAATATAAAGCGTCTGAAACTATGATCAAATAAAAAGATACTTTTGCAACTACATAGCTACAGTAAAAAAAAAAGGTGAAGATTCTGATACAAATAAAATATATTGACAGTTGCGGGGAAATATAGCATCGACGGGTGAAGATAGACTTTATATATTTGTCGTCTTTGTGTGCCATAACTTGTGCTAAGAGTAAAAGAGGGGAAAATAACACAAGGGAAGCGAGATCTATATGAAATACATAAAAGAAAGACTTTATTATCGATTGATGTTCAGGTATTAGCTGTCATCGGATAATGTAATTTGGTTGTTTCTTCTTCGTTGGGGTTGCTTCTGTTGCTTCTTAGTTGCCGTTCAAAATATTTTTGTGGTTGCTGCTGCTGGTTCTTAGTGAGTGTTTGGTATCTCTTCGTAGTCGCTACTGCGGCTTAGTGATCGCGTTGACATCTCTGAAAAGTTGCTGTTGCAGCTTAGTGATCGTGTTGACATCTCTGAAAAGTTGCTGTTGCAGCTTAGTGATCGCGTTGACATCTCTGAAAAGTTGCTGTTGCAGCTTAGTGATCGTGTTGACATCTCTGAAAAGTTGCTGTTGCAGCTTAGTGATCGCGTTGACATCTCTGAAAAGTTGCTGTTGCAGCTTAGTGATCGTGTTGACATCTCTGAAAAGTTGCTGTTGCAGCTTAGTGATCGTGTTGACATCTCTGAAAAGTTGCTGTTGCAGCTTAGTGATCGCGTTGACATCTCTGAAAAGTTGCTGTTGCAGCTTAGTGATCGCGTTGACATCTCTGAAAAGTTGCTGTTTCAGCTTAGTGATCGCGTTGACATCTCTGAAAAGTTGCTGTTGCGGCTTAGTTATCCTTTGACGTCTCTTTAAAGTGGATGCAGCCAGTGTCCATTTCCATCTTTCTACTGGGTCAAATCAGTCTTCTTATATACAGTCAGACAGCGATTGGCTCAAAAATTGACTTGCTTGAAAGTCGCATAAAGGTTGCGCCTTTGCATCGTCGAATGTTTTGAAGTCTCTTTCACCCATTTATTATAAGATTAAATGAAAATAATATTTTAAGCTGTAACAGTAATGCTTCAAACAAAAAAAAACAAAATTTCAGTCAAGCACCAAGTACCAAAATTGTACATTTCGTTGGATGGAATTCATCAACTTCCACCACGGTGACAAAATGTGACACAAGGTCAGTTTAACGAGGAGCTCCTACTCCAGGAAGGGTCCCTTCCTGAATGAATGATGGCAAAAATTGTCCAAGCTCCTTCGGCATTTCTCCGTCCCAGGTAGTAATAAATCTTACACTTATTCTTTGAGATGAGGGAGGAAGTGATGCGTGGAAGAACTTCCCTACCCTTAGATTTATTAATTCTAATGTAGAAATATATATAAATAAAGCTGAATGATGACCGATAGTTAAAATCACTTTTTAAAACTGCTTAAAATCCTGATATCACAAACCCTTTAGTATAAACAGCAGTTTATTCATTCGGGAGATCGGAGTTCAATCCCAGGGCGAGTCATACCAAAGATTAAAAAATAGAACTTGATGCTTATTTTCTTAACACTCAACATTGTAAAATACAAATCAAGGGTAAGTGGAGCAATCCAAGGAAAGGAGTAGTACCCTTCCCTACACCTTGGTGTAGTAGCTACGGTCGGCTAACTTACTTATTACTTTGATGTCACGTTCCTGAGTTGTAGGTGAGGGAAATCTACGTGTGCGGACATATTGCATATATGATTAGTCGAGAAATCTCACATGAGCAAAGTCAATGTGTAAGGTTTATCGTATATTGTAGTTGGTAGACTTCGTAGCAGAAAGAACTTTGTATTTTTGTTTGGCGCATAAATTAATTTGACCGTTATGGTCATCGCGTATTTTCATCAAATGAGGATGACTTATCCTATTCTGCCCGGAACTTTCCTGGGCAATTCAAAGACAGTGAAAGAGTGCCAATCTCTCTCTTCCTCAGAACCTTTTCGAGCAGGATGGACGTGCTTTCTGTCCGCTCCCTTCATAGCTGCAGAATCACAACACCATGAGGAAAGCCATCTAATTTATGGACCTTTGAGCCTACGCTCTCAGACCAAGGGTTCCCAGTTGAAGATGCATTTAATCCGCCACTTACAGGAGCACTTTTATGTCGCCTCTAACTTTTGCTATGTCTACAGCGACGCGTAATTACGCTCAGACATTCAGCTACTTCATTCCTGGACAACCTTTTCTAGAGACCTTCATGCCTCTCTCCTACAGAAACCAGGACCACACATTTATGGGTGACTACATCATTCCTGTCCTTAAAGAGCAAACACGACTTTGGCTCCGTCTACAGCGAAGCGTATATCGCTCAGACAACCAGCCTCTTCAATTCTGCTTATCTATTTTGGAGACCTTTATTCCTCACTCCAAAATCTACGGGACTACTGGCAACACGCCAAATGTCTGCTCTACGACAACCAGCACAAAAGGCTTCCTTTTAACTCAAGCTTTATTTAACTTCCAAAATTGAAAACCTTACGGCATTTTCGTTCTTCTCCTTTATTTTCCTTCTAATATAACGAGAAGGTAACATAACCTCCTACCGTTATAACTTCATTCATTATGTCCTACTGGAATCTTCGTTGAAGTAACTACTGCTCAGTGGTTAGTCGGCTTTTCGGTGTGGCTGCGGGAATCCTATTTCCGCTGGCTCAAATCATCCTTTCTTGTAAACCACACGAGTGGCTCAGAGAGGCTTGCTTAGAATCACGTAACTCAGTTTCTGGTCAATCAGAAAATATTTTTATAACACTTTATTTTTCTCTCACGTTCATCCTAAAGTGGGTGTGTAGAGCCGGTTGAATATTTGTCCGTTTTTTGCCATCTGAGAGAAGGTCAGTCGAGAGGAACACATCTGTTTGGGTTGTTGAAAGAAGTTGAGGCAGGTTACGAGAAATAATTCAAAAGAAATGTGAAAAATTGAAAGTAAACTTAAATACGTTGACTGCGTAGCAGAAAGAACTTCGTATTTTTGTTTGTCGCGTAAATTAAATTGACCGTTATGGTCGTCGCATATTTTCACCCAATGAGGATGACTTATCCCATTCTGCCCGGACCATTTTCCCGGACAACATAAAAATGGTGAAAACCCGCCAAACTCTCTCTTCCTCAGAACCTTTCGAGCAGGATATACGTACTTTTTGTCCGCTCCCTTCATAGCAGCAGAATCACAACACCATGAGGAAAGCCGTCAAATTTATGGACCTTTTGAGTTTACCCTCTTAGACCAAGTGTTCCCAGTTAAACATGAATTAGATGCACGTAATCCGCCACTTACAGGAACACCTTTATGTCGCCTCTAACTTTTGCTATGTCAACAGCGACGCGCAATTTACGCTCAGACATCCAGCTACCTCATTCCTGGGCAACTTTTACTGGAGACCCCCATGACTCTCTCCTACAGCAACCAGGACCACACATTTATTGGTGACTACATCATTCCTGTCCTTAAACAGCAAACACGACTGTTGCTATGTCTATTGCGCTCAGACATTCAAGCATTGCCTTGACTGTAGCGACGCACATTACACTCAGGCATTTAGCTGCTATAATTCCTTCTCAACTCAATAACTATTTCCTTCCTTCCTTCCTTCCTTCCTTCGAGACTTGCAGCATAAAGGTACCTTTTATTCTGGCTGTCATTAAACCTTAAAAACTTTTCGATATCTTGGTTCAACTCCTTTATTTTCCAACAATTTAGCGAGGAACTAACGCAACACTCTATTCGCTAAAACTGCACCACCTTCAGAGAGGTAAGACTCCCTGCATTTGATGGTGAGGTTCCAGTTCTGAAGATCTGGGAAGTGTAGAGTACCCTTTCATTGCTATTACTCTCTAGTCTTACTGACCTGGAGTGGTAGTACCAGTATATGTAAATTATTTGTATTTGGAATATTTGAAGCCATACATCTGTACGCAAATTACCTAAATTAGATAGGAACAAGACCGGCGCGTATTGTCCCCGAACTTCCAATAAGAGGGGCCCAAGTTTGCCTGGAGGTCCCGAAAGATTGGGTTTCATATGTTTTCTATGAACACTACTCCATGAAAATTGACATGTAGTTGAGTGGGGGCTCATATCATAGATTCTGGGGGACGGTTAAACTCTTGCACCGGCCGTGATACCATATCACTGTGCGCAAAAAATTTAGAAAATACATAAAAATATAAATATAAATGTACAATAAGCATAATTCCCTAACCTTTTGGCATAAAATAACCCCAGACGGCTTAACATACCCTTAAAATCAATCAATCAATTCATTTTTTAACTTTGTGAAAGTGCCTCTAAATGGTATTGACATTTTTAAAAAAGATAATTCCATAGAGAAATACATTTGGTTTATCTTCTTTTTTTTATTACAATTCAGCAAGTGTTCATAAGGACGTCCAAGTTTTGATAGTTTAAAAACGGTAAAATAAGGTTCGATATTACTCTTGGGAGATTGTTTTAATTCACTCATTTGTTTGTTAGTTCACTACATTTAGAAAAAATCCCCCAAATTTTTTGTACGTTCGACTGGAGAAAGAATAACAAAATCACAAAAAAAAAGAAAACTAAAAGAAAACAATTACATTCACTCTAAGAAAAAAACAAAACAAAAAAAAAACAAGACACTGATTTTATTGTAGTTGCAATATTTAACCGTAAGTTTTACTTATTTATAACTACTAAGAAAGAAAAAAACTAGAAGATTTTGACCAGCCCCCTGATTACCATGTGACATTTAAAAAAATGCAAGGACAACCGCCTACCTGTCATTCAGTTGCCGCGGAAATACAGAATCAGTCGTATCAATTTTCTGTGTCGATAACTGTGACCGTCTTAGATGCATTTACTATAAAACAGAAGAAATAGAAGGAAATATTCTATTCGGTGCTGATTTTATCTACAGGCCATATCTTTTTTCCGAGTTTTTCAAATTGTTGTTATTGTTACAGTGTTTTTGTTTGTTAGTTATTGTTGTTAATATCAAATAATTGACTACAAATAATACCAAATACAATTCATTCATTATCTTTTCTTTTCTTTTTTTACCTTGATGTTACCATTATTGTCATAGTTCGATGTTCCCAGCATTTGCTTTTAAAATTACAATCTCTTTAATGTTAAATTATTTAATTATTTAATTATTTCTAAGGAAATATCAAAAATTTTACCTTATAGTACTTTAACTTTCTCAGAACTTTAAAAAGATTAGATATCATTTGTTTGATCATTCAATATACTTTATTTCTTACAATAAGTTGAATACCCAATAAAATCATATTTATCACTAAAAAAAAAAAATTAACTCGTTAATGTGTTAAATATTTTAAATTAATTCCACTCAACTATCAGTTTAAATAGTATCACGGTTGTTCTTCTAAAAGGATAGTTTTCGTATTAAATAAACCGGGAAGGTTGATATGCCATTAAACAAAGAACCCGAAACCAATTCCATGCTGAAAAAGTTTTCCGACAATATTGTAATGAAACAAAAAAAAATTGCAAAAAATAATTTTTAATCTTACTAAATTTTACTTCATTTTATTCATTGATCTTTTAATTTTATTTTATTTTATTATATTATTTTTTAAAGAATATTATAGAGTTTATAATATCCATTCGAACCCCCTTAATTTTTTTTCTTATATTTCAGTGAGAATATAATTTATATCAGGGACATTCGTGTTGTATCACCGTAAATATATTCTGCTGTCACTCCTACAACACCGTTTTTTATCATGTGTTTATAAAATCAAAGTTTGGTTTTTTTGGGTTGTGGTGGATGTAGACACCCCCCAAAAAGTGAATTGTTTTGAAAAGAATTTGTTCAATCAAGCCCAACCATGTCCTCTGGTGATGAAAACCACCAAGGGACTGATTCGGTTGGATATTTAAACGCTATCAACGGGGACGATCGGGTGACTACGGGTCTGGTTCATGATAGTTTAACCGCTGAGGTTGATGTATGGACCAGCTCACACCGTTCCTGTGGAATTCTTGAGGTAGGTAATCTTCTTTCAAATAAACTTATATCTTTCTTATTATTATTATTATTGTTGCTGTTATCCTCGTCATCATTGCCATCATTATTATTATTAACTTCACGATTCCTTAGCTTCATTATTGCATGGCTTCTTCTGTTCTCAAACGAATCGATTGATGACTCAGCCTCTTGTAACTTCTCAAAAAATTGTAAAAGAACAGCTCCTGCTCCTCTTTTTATTTCTCTTCTAGGAAATAAATCCAACAACTATGTCCTTCCTTTTCCTTTTTTACATTTTGCTTGTCTTGTCAGGCTATCACATTAAATTATTAAGAAATTATTTGCACTTATCTGATTATTAAATATAACTATTATTATTATTTGTTTATTTGTCTTCGATATCATGATTAACCTGTTCGTTTTTATGAATTATTTTGAATATATTCAAACAGCAAGTGCATACATTTCCAAATTTTTCTTTGTGATAACAAAAAAATTGTCAGTAGAAACAAATAATAATAATCCAATATTGGGGACTCGAAATCGGAATATATATAGAGAGAGAGAGAGAGAAAAAGATTCGTATCGAAAATAGTGAAATTGCAAATCAATTCTTGAATTTAGGGATTGAATTTATTTAGTTACTTATTTATGGTAACTTATCAACAATTTTCCAAAGTGTTTTTGTTGGATCTATTTTAAGAAAACAATTAAATTTAGTTTGATAAATTTTGTTTAAAATGACTTGGGGCATTTATTTGTTCAAGTAAATGAATAACACGGAAATATGTTGTCGTTTTCGTTCTTGTTAGTTGATTTTTATTCATTTATTTTATTTTCATAGATGTCACCTTTTTTTCCTCTGTTGGCTTTTAGTTTGATTTACTATACTTCCCGGCGGGGAAATGCAACCAAAGACTTTTTTTCCAAGGGTGCGATAGAGAAAGGAATAGGAAATATAACCAAAATTGTTAAATTCTAAGAAAAACAATGGTTAGTCACGCATTCTCCTTCTCTCTCTCTCATAAAAGACTTTTACATCAGTGTTTCTCAACCTTTTCTTTCTTGTGGCCCATTTTTGATGTCATTTGAATTTCAGGCCGACATAAGCACAAATAGAAATTCCATGTAACACCAAATAAACATAATGTAATTGAAAATATAAATACTGACTAATGACAACACTGTTCCTTGTGTCATCTATCAGCTTTTTAAGTTAAACTTTTAAACATTTGGTTCAGCTTCAGGCATAACTCTCCTTTCTTTTCTAAATTAAGAATAAAATAAAGCAGTTTGTATTTTCATTATTTTACGCCAGTGGAAAAAACAGAATATCAAAACCCATCAATTTTCTTTGGGCCAACTCCAGGCCCACATTGAAAATCACTGATTTAGATTTTTTTTAATGTATTTTATTTAGTTTTAGGACGAATACCGAAAGTTTTTGTTTGTTTTGTTTTTGTTTTTTAATCGTCAGGGAAAATGAATTTAGAATTAATATAAACTAATGAATTAGATCGATTTTGAAATGCGGAAGGGAAATCTTTTTTACTCTAAACAATATTTCTTCCTATATGGTTTTACAATTATGTGTGCGTGTTATTTTTTTTTTTCTTTACTTTTTCCCCCCTTTTAATCACGTGAACATTTTATTGAAAAATTAACTGGAAGCAACAAACATACTTTATGGACATTTCAGCACGATTTTAACTCTAAAATTCTCTTTTGTTGGTGGTGGGGAGGATGATTCTACTTGTCTTCCTTTCGTTAATAACACAAGTTTCATTTTCAGTCATTTTGTTGTTGTCCAGTAATTATCTTTATTCCTTTTAGATAAAAATAACAAAACCTTAGGGGTTTGTTTTTGTTTTGTTTTTAAATATTTGTATGATAGAAAAGGGGTTTTTATACTTATTTATTTTCTTTCCAAATAGACAATCTTTTAATTTTTTGAAGAACGGCTTAACCCTATGAGCCCAATATACCAGTGGTACTTTTATTTATTTATTTATTTATTTATTTATTTTTTACCGGTGTGGTGGTCACGCTCAAATGGTAGAGGATAAACTAATGCACCGAAGCTCGGGGCTCAAAAGATTAAGACAATAAAAACTCTAGTATTGTCCTTTATATATTATATATATATATATATATACTCATGAAGAAAAACAACAAATCGGTCACATTAGGATTATAAATTCGTTTCCATCCTGTTTATTGCTCTGTATTGTCTGTTACATTGAGCTCTTTACCAGGAAAATTTAAATGTTCATTCTTGAATAGTTTTCTTGTTCTGATGGAATTCCTCCCAATCCCGGTTTAACTGGACCAAATAATACTTATATGTATATGTGGGTGTGTGTGTATATATGTTTTTAAAAAGAACTTTTTAATTTTTAAATACTCTCGCATTGCAATAACTAAAAACAATTGAATAAACAAATTATTAAAATTCGGAACAAATAACTTTAAAACAGTTTTTAAAAAATGGTATTTTCATGTATGAGAAACCTTTTCCTTGGTTGAAAAACAAATGTATCAGATGAGAAAATTCGAAGTTCCTTCAATGACGGTTTTTTTTTGGGGGGGGGTAAAATTTTATCTTATTTAAAACTTAACTAGAAAATCAAGATTAAGGGGAAGTTCTCGTTGTGTAGTGGCTAACGTGCTGAGGGGCAACATCGTGGTAACCGAATTCAAATTGAGCTATTATATTCACTTTCAGACTAATAGCCGAAGGAAAAGTAGGAACCGCTTTAAATTCCCAACTATTGGTTAAATTGTACTACTACTCTTCCATAAGGATGGCTTTGGCATTAAATAACACATGAAGATTGATATGCCATTAATTAAGGAAACCAAACCAAAAGATTTAAAAAAAACTTACCTGTATCTTAACTGTTGGACGTAGTACACAGGTTTATGTGACGTCACCGAACAATCCAAATATTTCTGAATGGGCTACATATTCCGAGAAGTACCCAAATTGGTTCAATTAAAATGACAGGAGAATTACTTGGTTCTTTAAGACTGTTAAATTCACTTTTTTTAAGAAATAACATAGCTCTTTTGAAATCTACATTTTGTAGTAAAGGTCCTGTTTTACTCATAACTTTTTTTTTGATTAGGTCTTACTTAATCCAGTTTCCTTGATATCTATTAGGTCCTTACTTATTGGGTGAGCATATGTTTTATGCACCCACACAAGCAGTGATGCTGAAAACTCTGCATCCTTTGTATGTCAAAATATTAGAAACAAAATGATACTTCAAATTATCACATGTTTAGTAAAGCTGTTATTGTTCTAAGAAACTGAATTGACAATTTAAGTCCAAACTCCTGGATGAAGCTATTTGCTTCATATGTATGTCCTTGAGAAAGGCATAAATTCATCTGTTCTATCCCTAACTATGGGTAAATAGTAGGGCAGATGGGTTTCCCATCTCCTTGCCTTTCATCTTGGTGATGGTAAACTCTAAATTCCAACTCCACTTCAAAATTGACCTTGCATCACATCCAACTGAGGAGTAAAGTGAATATTTCAAATTATGAAGAATACAATGGTAGTTTCATTGAAGACAAGTACAAGGAATTTTCATTAATGAATAAAAAAAAAAAATTGGTCGATAAGAGATTAATGTTCTTTTTGAATTTAAAAAAAAAATGAAAAGAAATATAAAATTTATTTGAAGTTCAAACATTCAAACTGGTAGCCACATTGGATTTTACTTTTTTTTTAAGTCATTTTGTGATTTTTTTTTTTTTTTTTTTGGTAAGGTTATTTTTAATATGCGATAAATCTGATTGAATATTCTTTTGAAAACTGTAGTCACCAAACTTGGCTTCACTTTTTGAGCCTTCAAAGATTATTCTAAACAAAGAGATCAATACACAAAATGGAAGAGGAAAACTTATTGTTCCACCAATCTTAAGAGGGGATTGAATTAGTACATTATCCAATGATATTACACAAAGTGTTTCAAAAAGTATGCAACCCATCCCAATCGATTATCCATTCTAGATAGATTTATACAATCTTAATTGGTTATTTGTTTTTAAAGTTCAATATTGACAAAATTCATTGCGGTGTTTATTTCCAATGCTACAGAATGGCATTATGAACATATATAGTGGACAATATTACCGTAATTATTTATGTATAACATTCACCCCCTAACATTGGACTAAGAAATTCATCATATAAAAATAATGAATAGAAAGATTAGAAAAGGTTCATAAAAAATTTACTGCAGGTTCTTCATGTTTGGAAGAATTGATGGTCACGTCTTTTAGAGCTTGTGTTGGTGTGTATGTGTGGAGGCAATTGTCGTGTCACAATTATCATCATATAAGTGTGTATGCATTAGAAATAATTATTATTACTGTTTTTTAGTGTTTCAGTCACAATCATTGTTAAAAGAGCTAGGGAGGGCTTCTTTTTTTTTCTTTTCTTTTTTTTTTTTTTTTTTTTTTCTTTTCTTTAGTAATATTTTCAGCATCGCATTGAGTAAGGCTTCATGCAATTTAAATTGGTGAAAGGCAGAAGCAAATCAACATGGTCCAAACATGACCATTGCCTAAATGTTGGCTTTATATATGAATATGGTTCACCTGTCATTATATGATATTGGCTGGAAAGGAGAAATTATATATGACTACAATCATGCTTTTTATATCCAAATAAATTCAAATAACAACGTGGTTGGTTTTTATAGTAATAAGATTTCTTCACAAATTGGTTTACCCTCTGATGTCAAACTCTCAGCTAATCAAATATTTCTTATCTCAAAGTCATATTACAGTAATTTACGAAAAAAAACAACAAAAAACAATTTATCTTCAAAGAAATTATCAAAAAATGTGTAGGCATTTATTCTTACCATCAGTTCATAAAAAAAATATAACACCAGATCCTTGTTAAAATGGGTAGCATCGCCTGCAACCCAAACCTTCCTCCTCCTCTCCACCCCCCACTTTTTTTTTTTTTTTTTTTTTTTTTTTTTTTAAACAATTGGGAGGTGTTGCTAGTTGAGGAATGACAAATATTCTTAATCAGTGCTTTAATACTTTGAAAAATGTTTGTATGATTTTCTCAACTCCATTGGCTATTCAGTCAGTTGGGCATAAAATACACTCAATGTATCCACTGCAGAGGCATGAGACCCCCCTAACCCTAACCCAACAAAGGACTTTTCTTAATATGACACCAAACTGCATCTAATGATGAAACTCCAGTTCTGGAGCTCTGAGAAGTGTGGAATTACCCTTTCATTGCCATTACTTCCAGGTTCACTCTGACTTGGAGTTGTATTACCTGTTAAGGTCCTATCTATGGGCCAAATAGATGTTTGTAAATTATTTGGATCAGGAATACCTAATATTATATAACCGTGTGCTAAGCATTAAGAAACTACACAAAAAAATCTAAAATCTACACAATTCCCTAATCTCCAGGCATAAAATAATCCTAGACAGGTTGACATGCCATTCAATTCAATTGATCAAGTTCATTGAAAAAAAATATTTGCACAATCCACTGTCGAAATAAAACCAATGTAAAAAATTGTGTATTTTATAAAGATATAAGTTCATCTTTATATGATGAATTTAAATTTCTCTTAGTTTATTTAATCAAAAAAGTAACAATTATTGACATACTTGATTCTATAACAACAAAGAACAAGTTGTGATAAAAAGCAATTATGATGAAAAAAATGCAAGTCAAAATTTCCACCATGTTTCATTGATTGCACCTAATCATATGATGTCAAGTATTTCTATTTTATACAAATAATTTTCAAACAGATCTATTTAACCCATAGGACCCTAACAGGCACTGCCACTTCAGGTCAGAGTGGACTTGGGAGTAATGGCTATAAAACGGACTTCACACTCCTCGGGTTTGCAGGACTGGAGCATCATTTCGATGCAGTTTAGTGTCATATCTGGACACCCACGTTTTGGGGGAGTTGGGCGGTAAGTCTCATCCCTTTACAAAAGTATACAGCCATCAAATTCTAAGCTCCCCCCCACTTGGCAAGAGTGAATTGAGATATTAAAAAAAAAAAAAAGCTCTTAAAAAAAATAAAAGAAAATAAAGAAGGTTAATAATTGACAAAACTTCATTGAAAAATGAAAGATGCTCAGAATATTTTGTCGGATTTCTTCAATGAAGATTTTTTTTTTCTTTAACAATAGAATCTGTTTTATGTGACATTTTTCTGACTATAAAGATGGAGTTTACAGACCTTTTAACATTTAACTTTTTTTATTTTATCATACGCTTAAATGAAATAAAGACCTAATGTTATTCAAGTGTTAGCAGAGCTTAGAATACACTTACAGTATTCCCTTCAAAGATTAAACTGCATCTGATAGTGAGACTCCAGATCTAGGGAATGTGGAGTACCCCTTTATTGTCATTACTGCCAGGTCCACTCTGACCCGGAGTGATAGTACCTGTTAAGGTCACATCTATAGGTCAAATTAATCTGTTTTAAAATCAATTTAGAGGTATTCATTTAGTCTTAGTTTATTAATATCAGTATATGATGACTGTATATCTTAAGATGATATTGGTATACTTAATTCAGTTCTATCAATATCTGAGCTGAAATATATGAAATGGTTTTCATTTCTAAACAATTTATGAATACTGGCAATGTTTATTTTTAATACAGTGTTTATTTAGAACAGCCTCAGTAAATACTTTATGTATAAACAAATTAAATTCAATAGAAATGTCTAATCAGTATTTCTAAATGACACTAGTTTTGTTTGTCACTTAAGCGTCATTTAATCTCATCAACTGATATATCTCATATATAGCAGTGGTGAGGTCTATAATCTTCAAAGTTTATAATTAAATAAAATGTAAACTTTGATATTTGTTGTTCTGGAGGACACAGACTAAAATAGATTCATGTTGTCAATAGTTAAAAGAAAATATAGATGAGAAAAGATTTAACTTTGTACAGAACAATGAATTCTGTTTTATGTACATACAAGCCTGTTGCTAACCCTAACCCTACTAGCCATTGTGTTAACCTAAGCATAATTGCTGTAGCACGCCTCCTTCCGAAAAAAAACACATTAATGTTATCTAAATATACTCTAAAAGTTTATGGAGGTGCTTGTAGTATGATGGTCATAGGAAATGGACTCGGTGACCCATGTTCAAATGCTGGACAAGGTCGTTTGCAGTTTACATAGCGCTAATACCCTTGGGAATTGTATGCATCTTACTATTTCGCCTCTTCAGATATGGGTAAATAGTACAGCACATAGAGAACTTTTGGTATGGTAACCAAGGAAAAGTCTAAATTTGAACCTGTTAAACTCTGCTTAACAAGTTGATCTTGGGTTACATGTAGAGATGGGGGGGGGGTAACCAAAAAGAACTTTTTTCGGTTTCATCTTCACACCGTGAAACCGCATCGAAATTTTTCACGAAACTGAAATCCTCCAGTTTTGTGCAATCACTACTGAGTGACCATATCCAAGGAAACACTGTTGAAAAAAACTTTCAGATTTTAATAAAATTAAATTTTGTTAACATTTTGACCATTTTAAGAGGAAAAGATTGAACAAAAATATAAAAACATTTAATTGATTAGTTTTAGGAAATAAATGTGGAATTTATTTGTTTACAAAAGAAAAAAAGGAAATATGACACTTAGAAATTTTTCATATCATAGAATGTTTTCAAATAGATAAAAAAAAAAAAAAAGGAAATATGACTAGATGCCGGAAATCTACTTGTTTCAGTTTTCAAGTAAAAATACTTTTTGTGATAAAATTAAGTTACCGACAAAATAGCAAGTAAAAATAAAAAATAGTTGCCAGTTTCATCTTAATGTTAGATTTTATTTTATTAAGAAAGATTTCATATTCTTTCCAACCATATAAATGTTTTTATGATTGGACTAGAAATATACGAGAAATTGCAAATTTGTCAATCTCAAACAAAATCAGATATCGATTGGAAATGCTGTCATTACACGAGAAAATGAACGGCTTCCTTAGAAAGCAAAAATACTAAATTACAAAACTGAAAAATCGATTCAAAAACCGCGGGATCAAAGAAAAAACAAACAAACAAATTCATACCATAACATAAATTGACTAACTGCCCAAATCTAGCTGTGGAGGGGTTGGTTATATATATATATATATATATATATATATATCTCATCTCCAAAGAAGATGAGTTGGGAATGATTCAATTTGAAAATATATAAGAGGATTCTTATAAATCTCCAGGAGTGCTTAGTGTATGATATTTATTAAATAAGTTTATAAATTTCATACAGAGTAAATTCATATAATTGGAAGAAAAACTCAACAGACCGTCATTTGGCTATTATAAATTTATTTCAGCTTGCCACACCATATGAGAAACCAACCTTATCATTGCCCAGTCAGCTGGGGCTGTAGAATACACTGACTGCACCTCTGCAGAGGGGTAAGACCCCCCCAACGAGTGTCCTGGATATGACACTAAGCAATCTGATGGTGAGGTTCCAGCAATGCCGGAACTTTGGGGAATGTGGAGTACCCCTTCATTGCCATTGCTCCCAGGTCCACTCTGGCCCGGAGTGGGAGCACCTGATAAGTGTCCTATCTATGGGTTAAATAGAATTAACAGCATACTTATGCTAAAATGAATTGTTTGAGTAAAACTGAATAGTTTGAAATAGAAATGACTTTTACAATTAAACCATACTTACATTTAAACTGCGTGCTTATGCTTAACTGAATTATTTGAAATAGAACTGTTTTTCGACATTAAAACTGTATTTACATTTAACCGAATTGTTACATACAACTGCTTGAATTGTTAGAAATGGAAATGTTTTGACCATTAAACTGTGGACTTATGCTAAACTGAATTGTTTTAAATAGAACAGATTATTTACATAAAAATGGATTTGGCATTAAATAACCAACAAAGGTTGATATGCCATAAACCCAACAAACCAACCAACCAACCAACCTTATCAGATAGCCATCACACAATGGAGAGAAAAAAAATGGAAAAATATTCTTTTGATGGATTCTCATTCATTAAAAAAAAAATTAAAGAGTCGGTGGGTGGGGAATATGGGTTAGAAGTTGGTATCAAAACCGAATGTAATGTCAATGGCTGGTGTCATCCCTATGTATCGAAAAAGATTTTTTAACAAGACTGAAATTTTGTTCATAATTTATTGTAAGAAAGATCTATTTTTCATCTAAGAAAACATGGTGATAAAAACTATTACTAATATCAAACTTATCTTTAATTAAAAAAAATTTTTAGGATTATATTTGATTTCGATTTAAGATTGAAATTTAGTTTTTATTTAATTTCTTAATATATATGTATGTGTTATATATATATATATTCTGAATACTGCCATTCTAATTACCATAAATATCATCTTAATAATTAAAGGTAACTATTATCACAGTTATTGCTAATTTATCATTATTATTATTACCATTATTATAATACGAATAGTAATACTGATAGCATTAATTTTTATCCTACTATTGTTATCACTATCAATTTTTCTTCACCTTTTTCATATGAGTTTAAATTTATATTTATGGCAGCATTTAAAAAAATAGGTAAAACTTCCCCAATGAGTGTCCGAGATATGACACTAAACAATCTGGTGGTAAGGCTCCAGTAATGCTGGACCTTTAGGGAATGCTTTATTGCCATCGCTCCCAGGTCTACTCTGACCCATAGTGGTAGCACCTGATAGGGTCCTATCTATGAGTCAAATAGAACTAAACAGTGTACTTATGCTAAACTGAATTGGTTGAAATAAAACTGTTTTGACATTTAAGCTGTGTACTTGTGTTAAATTGAATTAGTTGAAATCAAACTGTTTATATGTATAAAAATGGATTTGGCATTAAATAACCTACAATGGTTGATGTACCATAAAACCAAACCAAACCTAAAATTAGTTAATTTCATTTATTTAATAGTTGGCTAGTAAATCTGTCTAATGATGCTTATTTTTATCTATGGGTTTTTTTTTCCAATATTTTATATATATATATATATATATAAAAAAAACTTGCAAAGACAATAAAGAACCTATTTACCCAACACTTTACCACAGGCAAAATTTTACATGAGGTCAGCCTTTTAAGAAAAGTACTCCTGGTTTGAATTCAGTTTGCAGACTGTAATGTTTAAAAACTTTGGGTTTGGTAATTAACTGGCAGGATTAAATTCCATTTTTCTTTTACAAATTCTACACTGCTTCATATTATTTCTTTTTTTTTATGATCTCTCTCTCCTTTTTTAATTTTTGCCCGAAAAAAAAATAACCTGGAATTTAAAAAATATTCCACTGCAAACCTCATAAAATTCTTTCATTTAAATTAATTTTTCAAAATAATAAAATACTCATTTTCTAAGTTACTATATTTGCATTTTCAGCCGATGTGGGTCAGTTATTATTTCATGGACAATATAAAATTTCATTTTATTCATATTTTTATTTCTTCCATTGTTATATTTTTAAATGCTTTTCATTCCAGTTGGCAGAAAAACCTAGGGTTATTGACAAAGTACCTCCTCTGTCCCAGCTCTCTGTCTCTCCCCAGAGGCAATCAGAAACAACCCGTAAGCTTTATCAGGTAGTTTGTTAGTGTCCATCTCTATGCGACTGCTTTCCAATATATGGATGTTACTATTTTTTTTCTCCCCCATATTTGATCTGCCTATAGTTGAATAATTGCTTCAAAATTGTTCACTTTTCTCATACACAAACTCAAATTTCCCTCTTTCTGCTCTTATTAATTGTATATCTTTTTCTTTTTTTTTTTTTTTCGTGTCTGTATATGTATGTGACAATCTGTTGTTTAATTTTGGTAATTTAAGAGACTGTTTTTATTATGTGTTGATGCCAAAAAAAAATTGTAAAAATCCACAAAGGGAAAAATATATTTAATTTGAGTGAGAATCATGGTATAAAAAAAGGCGAGAAGCAAACAATACCGGCACTACTATGGCCACAGACTATGCAGATGGCATAGTACTTCTGGCAAATACATCTACCCAAGCCAAACCCCTGCCGCACAGTGTGGAGCAGGCAGCAAGTGGCATTGGTCTCCATGTGAATGCAGACAAAACAGAGTACATGTGTTTTCATCAAAAAGGAGACATCTCCACTCTAAATGGTGGTTCTCTTAAGTTCATGTACCTTGGAAGCAGCATCTCATCTACTAAAAACAACATCAATATGTGACTAGCAAAGGCATTAACTGTTATTGATAGGTTATCAATCATATGAAAGTCAGACCTATCCGATAAGATAAAACACAATTTCTTCTAAGCAGGAGTTCTGTCAATTCTATTACGTGGATGCTGATTAAGTATATAGAGAAAAAGCTAAACGGGAACTGCACAAGAATGCTACAAGCCATATTGAACAAATCCTGGAAGCAGCATCCCATAAAACAGCAGTTGTACGGCCACCTACCTCCCATCTCTAAAACCATCCAAATAACAGACAAGACACTGCTGGAGAAGTAAGAATGAACTTATAAGCTACGTTCTCCTATGGACCCCTTACATGAACATGCAAGTATTAGCCGACCAACAAGAACTTTTCTATAACAGCTCTGTATGGACACAGGATGTAGTCTAGAAGACCTGCCAGAAGCAATAAAAGATAGATGAATAGCAAGAGAGTGTTAGGGAAATCCATGCTAGCAGTGCAATATGACGATGTCGTATAATGATAGGACTACAAATAAGAGTTTTTGCATAAAAAGACTGCTGAATGCTTTTATGGCCAATCAGGTATGAAAGTAAAAAAATAATAGCATGAACGACACTATAATTCAATTATTTTAAGTTTTATGTGTTTCACACAATTTTCAGAGAGAAATGTGGAAGAAATGGTCAATGAAGCCATTGTAAGCTATAGTCACATAAGATGTTAGTATTTGTGATATTTTATACACAAAAAATTAAATTAGAATGAAATAATTTTCTTTTTTTTTTTTCCTGGCATTCTAAAATGGAGTATAAAATATGGAATTAGTCAGGATCAGATGGTAAACGTCTACATTTGGATGAATGAATTTGCTTCTTTAGCTGAACAATAAAGGAGTAAATCAGAGATAAAAGGGTTAATATCAACAATTCATCCCACCCCCTACTGTCCATTCTATAGAGATTTATACAATCTTAATCAGTTATTTGTTTTTAAAGTTCAATATCTCAATAAATATTGAGATTCATTGATGTGTTAATTTCCAATGCTACAGAATGGCATTATGAACATATATAGTGGACAATATTACCGTAATTATTTGTGTATAACACACCCATGATTTTGGATGACAAAATTCCAGAAAAAACTTCTTGTTTATAATAGGCACTGACTTTTTAGCATTTGTTGCAGCTAAATTGAATCTAGATTTTAGAATTTGTTTAACTTTCTATCAGTTTGACTGACTAAAAAGAAGCCTTTTATATAGTTTATATTTTATCTTAAAACAGTATTTAGAGCAAATAGATTTTTACACAAAAAAGCAACAAACTTGTGGCAAAAATAAGTTAACATTAAGAGAAACAAAATTATAAATAAACACACATTCCAGTGACTATTTTTCCGTAACAGCAATTTTTCCGTAACACCTTAACATTAAGCAATTTTTCCGTAACACCTTAACATTAAGAGAAACAAAATTATAAATAAACACACATTCCAGTGACTATTTTTCCGTAACAGCAATTTTTCCGTAACACCTTAGTTTCAACTATAGATGTAACTTAGTTTCAGTTGTCTTGTTTCAAATAGGTTCAGGCATGTGGCCAGAACAAAATATACACAAATAATTCCAGTAAAAGACCACCAGAGATTCTTAGTGTAAAAAGACTTTAGCAAAAACCCAAAGAATTGAGGCCTCTTTAAAAATAACTTTTAAAAGAGGCACATATAGTATAATGGTGATCATTATAGGAAATGGAATTTTCAGAATTCAACAGCCCAGTCAGCTGAATGTGGTCAATGTAGACGACACCAATTGCATCTCTGCAGACAGGTAATACCCCTCCCTGATTAGTGTCTTGGATATGACGCTAAGCTGCATCTGATGGTGAGACTCCAGTCCTGGAGCTTTAGGGAATGTGGAATGCCCCTTCGTTGCCATTATTCTCAGGACCACTCTGACCCAGAGTGGTAGTACCTGATAGGATCCAATCTATGGATCAAATAGAAATGTTTAACCATTCAACTGTGTGCAAATAAAACCCATTGGTGTTAATAGGCTATTTAAGTGTGTACAAATTAATGAGTAATGTTGAATAGAATTATCAGTATTGAAAAGCAATATTCAAAACCCTTTAACTGTGTGCCTAAATTGAATTATTGGTATTACATAGCAATACTTGCAACCATTTGACTGGGTGCAAATGAATGAATAGTGTTGAATAAAAATATTAGTGTTAAATAGCAATACTTGAAACCATTCAACTGTATGCAAAACAATAGCAATATTTTAATTGTGTGGAAACAAATTAGCTCTAACTTATTTTTAAAATAAAATTACCTATTAAATATTCATTCACAGATCACATGTCTATCTATTTAACTGTGTGTTATAAAATGACTGATGTAAAATTAAATTGTTAGTGCTACATAGTAATATTTTAAACCATTTAACTATGTGCAAACAAATAAGTTCTGGATCATTTAAAAAAAAATTATCTACCAACTGCATTAATAATTCTGTATAAATAGAATTTGGCATTAAATATCCTACAAGGATTGATGTGCCATAACCCCCCCCAACCTTGCCAAAGTTCAAATCCTGGATGAGGCTATTTGCATTTCATTTTGCACTAATGTTCTGGGGGGGGGGGCATGAATCCATCTTTTTTCTCCCAAGCTACCAGGGAAT
>CAUZXS010005568.1:0-57500 GCA_963585895.1 Sepioteuthis lessoniana | reverse complement strand
TCCTATCATGAAAACTATTCAAGTTAGACGAACCAGACATGCAGGACACTGCTGGAGAAGCAGGGACGAACTCATAAGTGATGTACTCTTATGGACCCCCACACATGGCCGTGCAAAAGCAGGACGACCAGCACGAACATACATTCAGCAACTATGTGAGGATACAGGATGTTGTCCTGAAGACCTGCCTGAGGCGATGAACAATAGGGAAAAGTGGCGAGAGAGGGTCAGGGATATCCGTGCTACCAGCACGACATGATGATGATGGTACACGCTGGTTAACAGCATTTCTATAGAAGTGGTTGAAGTGGTTCGAGCTTTAGAAGGTATTCACTCAGGTTGGTTGTATCATGGTTCAGTATTGCCCAGTCGGCTGGGGTTATAGAATACACTGACTACATCACTGCTGAGGGGTAAGACCCTCTCCACAATGAGTGTCCTAGATATGACACTAAACAATCTGATGGTGAGGTTCCAGTAATGCTGGAGCTTTGGGGAATGTAGAGTACTCCTTCATTGCCATCGCTCCCAGGTCCACTCTAGCCTAGAGTGGTAGCACCTAACAGGATCCTATCTATGGGTCAAATAGAACTAAACTGCATACTTATGCTAAGCTGAATTGCTTTAAATAGAACTGTGGTTTTTATAGAAATCAAGAATGTGCCAGGCAAGAAACTTGGACTTCAAATCTTTTGAACACTGAAGATCTATGAGTTCAAATTTTTACAGTCAACATCAAAAGGTGAAGAGAAAATGTTGCATAGATGGGCCTTTAGAGCAGCAGGTTGGGGACCCCTGGTGAAAAGGTTTATTTTCATAAAATTATCTCCTTCATTTTTTAGATAAATCATTTTCATTTTTGCACATTTTCTTAGTTTTGACTTGTTTCTTTTGTAAGTGAGAGGGTTAAAGCCTTGATTTTCAAGACTAAGCAGTTGTTTGTATCTAGATAGTTTTTAATGTGACGATCCTTTATCATAACCTGTACATTTTCATTTGCTAAAACAATGTACCATTGCGGTATCAGTGAGAATTTAGACCCCCGCTGTGGTAAAAGTGGACGAATGTAAGAAACTCTGTTCAACTAGCCAAAGGTATATTGACTACCGCAACTTGTAGGCAGTTGCCAGAAGAAAGAGAGTATGGAAACCGAGACAACCACCTCGGCTAGACAAAAATGAGCAACATGTCCTGGTGAGAAAAAGACGAGCAGACATTGAATTTTTACCTGGTTCTAACATGCTTGTCCACTGGGTCATGTCTAAAGCTCCCTTTGAAGCACATCCCCCAAAAAGTGGGGCTTTCACCTCTTCACGTCCTCATAGCTCATGTTCAACTGTATGTCTTTACCCCATCATGTCTTGCAGTCAACTGCCCAAAAATAAGTCGTCTCCTCCCTTCCACCAGGGCGAATATCTGCTTCCCCTGGCTCTACACATGCATATCAGGTCTTTTGAGACTTCCAGTGGATGAAATCTCGGACAGGCTTGAACTGGACTGAATAAAAAAACCAGCAAGGTGACCATCACATAAAAAATATATATTACATTTCCTACTTTTTCCTCTGTCATCTATAAATTTCCCTCCTTCCTTTGTTTAGTTTTACTTATTTTAAATCACAGGCATGAACTACAGAGCTTGAATTTATTAAAGAAAAATAGATAAATGTAGAGGAGCACTTACCTAAATTTAATTGGTCTCTTTGCTTTGTCCTCCCCCCTTCGGTTCTACTGCTTTTTTATATCTTTTTTCCCCCAACATGCGGTCTTGTATTTTTTCCCTTCCTTTGGTTCTGTTACTGTTTTTTTGTTTTTGTTGTTTTTTTTTTTTTTGTTTTTTTTTTTTTTATCTTTACTTCAACACGTTGTCTTGTAGTTTTTTTGTTCTCTTTTTTTAAAAGATTTTTTCCTCATTGCATCGTCTCGTATTTCTTTCTTTTCATTCTGTTCTTCTTTTTTTCTTTCCTTTCTCTCAATTCTTCTGCTGTTTTTCTTTTTTTAATATCCTTTCTTCAACATGTGGTCTTGTGTTTTTTCTTTTCTTTCGTTTTTTTTTTATTTTCTTCAACACATGGTCTTGTATCTTTCTTTTTCTGTTTTCATCTTTCATGTTGCTTCCTTGTGTTTTTCTCTTTTTCTTTTAACGCTGTCACACTTTTTTCTTCTATCTTTTTACTTCGTCTTTCTTTTCCTGTTTTTTTTTTTTCTTTCTTTTCTGTTAATATTTCTCCATTTATTTTATTTTATTTTATTTTATTTTATTTTATTTTATTTTATTTCCATTGGTTTTTCTTTTTTTTTTTTTTTCTTTTTTTTCCACATTTTTTCTTTTCTCTCCCTTTTTACTCGGTCTTTCTTTTTATCTCAGCTTTCCATTGATTTTTTTTTTTTTTTTTTTCTTTTTCTTGTTTTCAACTTTGTATTTATATGACCCAAAGTTCAAACTAACCAGTCCATGTAGGCTTCAAAAAGACGGTTTGTACCTTTTTTTTTTTTAACTACCCAATTGTTTGTTTATTTACTACCGCAACTTGTATGTAGTCATCAGGAGAAAGAGAGTATGGAAACCGAGAAGGCCGCATCCTGGTGAGAAAAATATGAACAGACACAGATCTTGAATGTTTTCTGGTTCTAACATGCTTGTCCACTGGGTCACATCTAAAGCCCCCTTTGGAGCACACCCACCAAAAAATAGTTTACGAGCTGTAAACTTTCACCTCCGCCCATCTTTGCAACTCGTTGTTCAGCTTTACCTCTTCACATCTCACTCTCAACTGCCCAAAAATGAGTCATCTCCTCTCTTCTGCATGGTGTCAGCAGGACAAACATTCGCTTCCTCTTGCTCCACACATGTGTACCAGATCTTTCAGAACCTCCAGTTTTTTCTATGAGCCGTTCAATTACATTACAAATCTGACGTTGCGAATCCAGCCCTGGACGATACATCTAGTTCCACCTGGAAATTTTCGCCGTCATTCAATTCCTCGGCTCTGCTTGCTAATCTGAGATAACTTTTACCATCCGCCACACTGCGTATTTTGATTTGAATGGCAGTGTTTTAGCTACCTCAGATAGTTTCCAATTTTGGCTGGAATCCACGCCGAAATAAAATCGCTGCTGGGAGAGAGATTGTACCTGTCGTGGTTCACAAGAAGAAAGAAAACAACGCTTTCAAATTTTTCAAAGCTATTGTTTTTATCTAACTATATATGTATTTACAGAATAAGGAAGAAAGAAAAAGGTCTTACGAAACTTGTTCGTTCGTTTGGAAATGTGACAGATCAAACTGGTGTAAGGGAGGCAACTATCGCCTCTCGGTTATCTTAACCGAAAAATAATTGTTCGTCTTGGCTTTTGCTTCGAACTCCCAGTTCTAGGCTAATCTCGGTTTTGCCCAAAATTTTAAGATTATTCTCAGATGGGTTCTGCACTGGGCCTTTCTCTGTCTCTCTTGATCTCTCATCTTCCTTGATCTGATCTGTACTGATCTGTGGGCATCATACCCTCCTTATATAAATTGGGGGTAGGATTTCGATGATCTCTGGGCATACCCCTGTATAATGATATGTAAATCGCCAAGCTGCCCAACTTTCTCCACATATGGTCGACGCTTTGTTTAAAGAGATATTTAAAATTTAGATTCAGTACCCTCTGCTGATTCTTTCCTGACTACCAGTACTTGAAATGGGATAAATCCACTTCTATTGTCTCAATCTTTTAGCTTGAACTTATTCTTTCATTATTATTTTTATCATAAGATCCACTTAAGTTGTTTTCATCTTTAGCTCAAATCCTTTTTCACTTTTCTAGACCATCCAGACGTCATCACTATCTCCACCATAAGATCCACTTAAGTTGTTTTCATTTCTAACTTTAACCCTTTTTCACCCCTCTAGTCAATACAGATTTCATTACTGTTTTTATCGTAAGATTCCCTTAACGAATCTTGGGACGTTGGTCAAAAGTCTAAAAAATAAATAAATAAAATAGGACAGAAAATGAAAATGTTAAGAAGAGAAGAAAAAAAAGAAGTGTATGAATTTTCCATAATTATTTCCCTCGAATCGTTAATTAATCAATCATTAAATTAATCAATCAGTCTGGGGGTGAGGGGTGGAGTTCTCTCTGTCACACAAACAATTCAACCACGCGTTGCATAAATTCTTTTAAGAGTAGTTGTTTACAGGTTTTGGTTTAAACCATGCAAGCTACGAGTCAGCCCCACAAAAAAAGCAAAAACAAATTCCAAGAATGCCACATATGGTTGTATTTATTGATGATAATTTTTCAGGTACATCCTGACCGGCAGGGCGCAATCAGTGCTCTGGGCTTAGGCTTGTCTGTCTATTGGTTCCCTGAATATATGGAGCACTCACTTCTGGAAAAGAACACTTCCCCCCCCTACACACACACACCCCACTAGTGTGGACCTCCCAAAACTAAAGTACTTAAAAAAAAAAAAAAAAAAAAAAAAAAAAAAAAAAAAAAGTAATACCATTGTCTACTGACCTGATCATACGAGACATATAGACTTTAGTTTATAATGAACATTAATCCTTTCATCCCCCAACGAGAAATCCTTCACTTTCTATTTTATCATCTATTAGAATCTGCCAACCTCCCCAACTTTCTTTAGTTATCCTTTTACTACTATTATACACGCATACATATACACTACCTATGCCTATGCACACACACAGACACACACACACACACACATACATATACATATATATATATATATATATATATACGTGGTGCAT
Organism: Sepioteuthis lessoniana; assembly: GCA_963585895.1. Lineage (NCBI taxonomy): Eukaryota > Metazoa > Mollusca > Cephalopoda > Myopsida > Loliginidae > Sepioteuthis > Sepioteuthis lessoniana. The sequence goes on along the minus strand of CAUZXS010005568.1, from coordinate 52,738 downwards.
TCAATAAGTTTTTGACACGCTCACACAAGAGGACTTTGATGGGGCCTTCCAGAAGTTGTTGGAACGGTACAACAAGTGCATTGCAGCTGGAGGAGATTACTTTGAAGGGGACTAGAGTTTCATGTGTGTACTATCAATAAAAGTGCCCATATAAAAAAAAAAGTCTGGAAACTTATTTAATGATCCTTGTATATTTAAATTGGGTGACCTGAAGGCTCTCTTTTCAAGAGCTACTACACAGGAGTATAGAGAAGGGCACTACTCCTTTCTCTGTATTGCTCCACTTACCCTTGATTCAGACCTTATAATGCTGAGTGCTAAGCAAGGAGGTATCAAGAACCATTTATTCATTTATTTTATTTAGTTATTTTTGAGTCTTTGGTATGATTCAACCCAGGATTGAACCCAGGTCTCCGGGACAATTGGTGAACACTCTAACCATTATGTCAATGGACCTGTCATATATATATATATATATATATATATATATATATATATATATATATATATATATATATATATATATATATATATATATATATATATATATATATATACACACACACACACACTCGCACCTATATGCATTATTGCACCTAAATATGTGTGCCCAGGAGTAAAAGAGCTTATAGTTTTACACTAAGCCTTGGGTACTAAAATCACTGCCCACCACTTTAAAGATCAGAAGAATGTGGTTTCTTGTCACCTGATGATTCATAAGTTTTCTGCTTTCAGGTTTTGGAGCATTTCATCAACGAGTCGATGCACTATCATCAAAAAAAATCCTTTTCAGCAAAGACATTGCCTGTGATATGGGGCCTCACCGTGTCTATTTACTGTATTGGGGGTATGATTGGAGGACTTCTGGCATCTCAGTTAACACACAAATTTGGAAGGTAAGCAGCAACTTTTAACAAAGGATTTACATTATTTTGTTAAATTTTTTATGTTTTATTCTCTTAAAACCCATTTAATTAAAAAATGATGACACAAGCTTGTGTAATTGAAAGGGTGAATTTTTTTTTTCATTTTGTTAAAGTTTTCTTTCTGGTGAATCTCCATGGCGTAGTGGTTAATGTAGTGGAATGCTACTTTGTAGTGAGTTCAAAATCTAGTAATGCTCTTACATTCACTTTTGGACTAATGCCCTTAGAAAAGTTATGAACCCCCTTACTTCCCCCAGCTATGCATTAAATAGTATCCCTACAGTTCCTCCATAAGGATGGCTTTGGCATCAGATAACTCGCAAAGGTTGATATGCCATTAAACAAAGAAACCAAACCAAGGTTTTCTGGTGGGGGGTCCCCATTGGATTGCAGCCTCAAAATCTTAAAATTATTGGGGAGGGGTCTTTTTTACACGTATAAGTGAGGATCACCTTTAATATTATAATTATGAAAATTTTTTATGATAAATGTGTAGGACACCCAGTGAGAATGAAACTCATTACACTAGTAATGATCAGCTAAGCTAACTTGCTAACCACAACTTCACAGGGCGTTGACCTGTATTTACTCTTGTAAATGGTGTATTCAAGGAAAGTGGATTAAGTTATCTCCCTTGAAACTTAAGATGTGGACACCTTGTTAGTGGGGTTAAGATACACTGGCTGTAACACTCCTGTAAAGGAGTAAGACCCTCTAACAAATCTCCTGGATATGACATTTAACAATCTGAAGGTGAGGCTCCAGTAATGATGGAGCTTTGGGGAATATGGAGTATCCATTCATTGCCATCACTCCCAGGTCCACTCTAGACCAGATAAAAAAAAGACAGAACTGTTTGACATTTAAACTGTGTGCAAATAAATGACTTATACAAAATTGAATTGTTTGCAATAGAACTGTTGGATCATTTAACTGTGTGTATCTACAAAATGTTTACAAATCATATATTTGATATCTATGTAAAGACAAGATTTAGGATTAAATAACCAACAATGGTTGATATGCCATAAAATTAAGGCAAAGCGGACCAAACCTTAATTACCATTACTCCCAAGCCCACTGTGATAGTACCTGTTAGGGTTAATTCAATCTGTTTAAAGATTATTTATATTCAATTGGACACTGTGCCAAAAAACAATGTAAATATGAACACAATTTCCTAACCTCTAAGCATAAAATAACCCAAGACTGATTGATATTTTAATTAATCATTGTTGCAGAGAAAAAATAAATATACAAATTCATGCAGTTTTTTTTATTATAGTAGACTAACAATTTGACCTACAATATCATAAGATTTATGAAATATCAAGTTTTCTGTTCCAACTAATGAACGCTTATTAGGTGGTAGGTTGTGGGTATAAGTAGAAGAGAAAATGAAACAGTCAGGGTTGTATTTTAGCATCAGTTAAATTTGAACCCACTGTACACATTTTGATTTTTCTTTTTTCTTTTTTCTTTTTGTTGTCAACAATTTTGCTGCTTAGCAAGAAATTCTCTTGTTGATTTAGTGTAATATAATTGCCGAGGGATTTCGTTTTATATATCTTCCCTTTCGGTTTAGTTAGGCTGAGAACCTTTCGCTTAGTGTACGGGTTAGTTAGGTGCAACATTAATGCAGGTGTTTGCGCACACACGTGTCATTCAGAGATGTCAAAATAAAAATCCCAGATAGAAATTGAGACCAGGGGATGTGTGTGACGTCACGCACCAGAAGCATGGGCTGAGATTTGAGAAAAAACGGGGAGTTGAGTTTCTGCCTCCGAACGAGAGTCGAGATTCAGAGCTGGGTGAGGCCAGATGAATTTGTGTGCTACAGGCGCTGCACGTTGGTTGGGTTGAGAGCTGACGATGTAAAAGCAGTCAGCATAGAAAGATTGTGTCTCTCTCTCCTCATGTCGAAAAACCTTTAAACTCAAAAAGGTGAATAAAAGTTTCGTACCTGAACCAATTTCGTGTTTTCGGATTCCTATATATGTTTATGAACATTATGTCTATTTCACATATCCGTATCATGGGTATGTTACATAAGTAGTTTCTTCTCAGTTGGGAAATAAAATTTAATTTTTTGTAATTTATTGCTTAAAACTTGTTAACAAATTTCCGCCTTCCATTTGTATGTTAAACATTAAAAATGACCAAAAAAGCATTGTCAGTGGTCAAGAATTAATGCATGTTTTATTGACAAAATAAGATTATTTCTATAAGGTGCTATCTTGAGAAAATTTGACTAGGACAACAATTACTTATACTTGAGCACCTGACATTGAGCTATAGTTAGTAAGCTAGAATAGTTGATAATTACTAGTGAGTTTGATTCTCACTGGGTGTCCCATACTCCTAGCTCTTATGCTTTTCGATAGCTACTACACCAAGGTGTAGGGGAAATTCCTACTCCTTTCCCTAGATTGCTCTACTTTACCCTTGAGCCTTACCTTATAATGCTGAGTGTTAAGCAAGGTAGCATCAAGTACCTTTTTTTTTTTTCTTTTTTTTTTCTTGAGTCTTTGGTATGACTCGATCTGGGATTGAACCCAGGTCTCCCAGACCATTGGTGAACACTCTAACCATTATGAATAAATAACTTCTTTAAGGACATCACATGTGTTCTAATGGTTATCAGGCTTGTCTTGCAGATTGTTACTAGTGAGTTTGTTTCTTACTGAGTGTCACACTAAGATTAGTAAATGACTACTTACCTCAAAACTTAGTTTTCTACTGTCTCTGTTGAAGTTGTCCTCCTTATGCATATCCATACACGATTCAGGCAAAAATACATTTGTATTTTCACTAGTTTTTGTCATCATTATCAAGGCATACTGCAGCACAAATTCCCTTTATTCTCTTTCTCTCTCGCCATCTGTCCCTATCCATCATCACTCTTGGTAAGTCCTCTAGACAGCATCATCTGTCTGCACAGAGCAGACGAACATAAGTTTTTACTAATCAGCTAACAATGATGTGTTCGTGTGTAGGTTCGTAGGAGAATGTTGTTTACTTCTCTCATTGTACTCAGCATATTTTGCTTATCTTACTTGAATGGGTTGTGAGATGGGAGGTAAGTGGCCATTTTGTAAAGTCCTACTTCCAGGATTTGTTCAAAACGGCATGGAGCATCTTAGTGTACTTTCCACCTTGTTTTGTTTCTCGAGGTGTATCATTAAAATCCAAGTGGTGCAACCATACAATAGTATTTACACAGTTACAACTTGGAAGAATTTCTGTTTTGGTACATGCTTGTGTGTTCAAATTCTAAACCTTTGGGTAACATTTCCAGTGTATAATGTTATTTATCAAGCATTTGTTTAGATATGCTATACACTGTCTCGGATTGCTTACAGTACCTGCTATTGCTACATATAATGTTGATAGATTGTAATTACAAATTGAATCTGTTTTGTCTTTTCAGAAAACAAACTCTGCTGCTGAATAACATTCCAACTGTGGTGGCTTTAGCTCTGATGTGTTTTTCAAAAATGGCATGCAGTTTTGAAATGATCATTGTGGGAAGATTTATCATAGGAATCAGTGCTGGTAAATTTCTTTTTTTTTTTTTTTTTTTTCCTCCCATGACCCGAAGGGGTGACTGGGCTCCTGGATTGAAAAATAGCTGAAAATGTAAAAAGTAATCTGTCATTCAACCAGTTTTTAGATAACAGGTTACAACATTATATAGACTAATGCTTCTTAAACTTTATGATATGGTGTACCCAAAGGATATTTTTTCTAGTCTGCCACAGACCACTACCATATTTGTGTCATATTATTATTTAATTTTTCAAAGTGAAACTGGAAACTCACCATTTAGTGGTAGTTGATGACTTGCATTCCAACACTGGTATGCATAGTACCATTTTGAGTAATGCTGTTATAGACAATTGAAAATATATTATAAAACAAAATAAAATTTTATATAAAATTTTATTGGCAATAGCAATGTAGAAGTGGGGAATCTATGGCCAAAATTCTAGCAGCCCAGATTTTTGTATGGTGTTAGCGACCCAAATACAAATCATTTGGGTTCAAAAGGTTACTCAGTTAAGTTTTTCAATATTTTTGTACATGCTAGTTAGCAGTGCATATAAAAGATTTTCAGTAAGATTTTATATATATATATATATATATATATATATATATAAACCTAAAATGAATGAATGATTACTTATCTCCTCATGACAGTCTCATTACAATCAGTTTCATGTACTTTTACTTAAAGTACAATTATATGATAAGACTTTTAACCTCTTGTAAAGTGTTTCAATAAAAGTTTGTCTCATTTTATGATTCTATTTTTTCTTTTTTTTTTAAGTCCATAAAACTGGTAGTAATAAAACTGTCATGATGTGGGGAATAAACATTCATTTTAGGTTTTGTCTTGCTCTACTGCTCACTATTAGAGCACTTTTCTGATTTATTAACAAACATTTTTTTTAAATTTTGCTTTTTTCCTTATACACTTCCTAACAAATTAACGATGATAACTTTCCATTTTGTCCAAAACCTACAAGTTGGAATTTAACAAAACTTTCACAGAATGATGGTAACTGTTATATGCATGTGATCTGTAAAAATTGTAAGGTTCTACACAAGTTTAAATAAACTGCAGCCATTTGCATGAGTCACACAAGACTTCAGTATTCCAGATTATTTACCAATAACTTCAAAATCACGCAATTATGAGTCACAAATGTGACCTCACCGCTTCTGCGAAGTCTGTTATAACATCTGAAATTGCAAAATCAATATTAGAAATTTCAGGAATAATTGGATGATATCTTCAAACTGAAAAAAAAATTGTTTCAGCTTCTATGAAGATAAGATAACTGATAAGAGTCACTTGAGAGTTGTTCCCAAAGTTCTGTTGTAAATTGAATGTGAAGCAGTGAATAACCCATGGCTGACCAGTAGAGAACTTTTCAAATCCATTGGAGAAACAATTATGTCCAGAACTACTCTATCTTCTGAAAAAAGTTGATATGTCAGTGAGACTGACAACACATCCATTGACAAAAATATGCATGCAAAAGCATTTGAAATGAACAGAAGATAACATGAAGGTTGACTTCCGAAAGGTTTCGTTCATAAATGAAACCCATGTTACCCTTTACTATCCCGACAGTTGGAGTAAAAGAAGAGCCGGCAACAGACAAGATCATCATCAACTCTTCAGTCTACAAGGAGGAGGAGGTATGATTTGGGCTGGTTATCATTGGAGACATGGTTGGTCTGTGGAAAGTGTTTATCAAAATGGCTGCAGATGCTTATATTGTCTTCCTGAGAGAACGGCTTGAATCTTAGTAAAAAAAAGCAAAGGATCACCTTCAGGAAAACCATCACATTTATGCAAGATAATACTCCCTCACATGCAATGCATAAAACAACAGAGTGCCTGCAATGATTAGGCTTCTGTGGACCTCAGAAGATGAAATGGCCTGACTTTATGAAAATAGACACCAATTTAGAAAGAAGGTGGATTTGTTACAGACAATGGATCACATGGAATTACATCAGAGAAGATCCAGAAATTAACATGTTTTATAGACCAACAATTTATTCAAGTCATTTCAATTAAAGGATCACATATTCCTTTGATCAGTTCCCCTATCATTTCTAAATGCAGTTTTCTCATTGATTTCTATTCATTTTATGTTGGTTACTGTCCGTATCCATTACAATTTGTATATAAAGTAATTAAAGTATTATTTTCTTATTTACATGAGTTTTTATTAAACCTCACTAATAATTTGAAACGGTTATAATTTAGTAAAGGACAATAGTTTCTGTGTATCTTTGTGGTACCTTACAAATTTTACACGGGACTCGTATAGAACCGTTGGCATAATTTTGTGAACATTTTGTTAAATTCCAACTTGTAATTTTTGGACAAAATGGAAAATTGTCACCTCGTTAATAATTTGTTACAGTGTGTGTGTGTGTATATATATATATATATATATATATATATATATATATATATATATATATATATATATATATATATATATACACACACACACACACACACATTTATTCCTAGATAGTATATGTTATTTCTTAATTGCTTATGCAGTAAATGTATAGGAAATGGCTATTATTTCCTTCAAAAATTGCTTTTGTGCCCTTGATAATGAAATTTAGAAATTAACCTATTTTGTATGCATAAACAAATTTGCACGTCTTCATTTTATATATATATATATATATATATATATATATATATATAATGTGTTATTTGTTTTAAGTTTTATACCAACTTTTACCAATTTATCAAATTAGGTTTTGGGGTTTTAATACTTTTACATAAATTTTTGAATGACCATAAAGAAATGACCTTTTGTCACACTTCCTTTGAAAATGAATAACGATTTGCCTAAGTATTTTATCTTCAGTTATTTCTCATACTGTATAATAAAGCATTCTATTTTTTCTGTTTTTTCTTTTTCAAGGTATTACTACCAGTGTGGCTCCAATGTACCTCTCTGAAATTTCACCTTTACACTTACGGGGTGTTATTTCTACCCTCAATCAATGTGCCATTCTTATGGGGGTCATAGTTTCTCAGGTTATTGGCTTACAAAATGTCATTGGAAACGAAAACCTTTGGCCTTTGATCTTTGGTAAGTTCATTTAATTTTCTTATTACAAACGGTATAAAAACTAGTTAAGCATTTTGTAAATCCATTTTGAGGCTGAATTTTTTTTTTGTTTGCCTTTGTACTTTTGTAACAATGCCTGTTGCTTTTTTTTTCTTTTTTTTTTTTCTTTTTTTTTTTTTAAATTGGTTTGTGTCATTATTACAACGTTTAATATCATTCTATAACTCTTTATGCGTTTTTCACACTAGCATTAGCTGATCGTCTTTCTCTGGAATCTAAGTGACAGCAAGTCTCCTCAAGTCTTCGGAACTCTTCTCAGTATTCTGGCCGAACTCACCAACGCTGTAGTTTGGATGGTCTCGGCTTGTCCTCAGATTTTCAACTCCTCCAGCCCTCTTATTAAGCCCTTGGAGATTGTTCCAAGTGCACCAATTACTTTTTTATCATCATTATATGTATTATTACAATGTATGATATGCTCAGAAGTTCACAGTTTGTCTTATGTATTTTTTCCTTTGTCAGTTTTAAAACTAAAAAAACTCATTGAAAATTCTTCATCTAAAGGCCTAAGAAACAGAATCTTTTTTTAATCACAGCACAAATATTGTCATAGGAACAAATCAAGTCAAAGTAAATATTGATGATGTGCAGATGAATAACAAGTGTAGGTTATGTGGTGATAGAGATGAAAGGGTTAATGCTGTTGGTGAGGCTCTGTGTGGAGTATTACTTCATAGCCATTACTCCCAGGTCCACTATGACCTGGAATGGTAGTACCTGTTAGGATTCCATCTATACGTCAAATAGATCTGTTTGAAAATTATTCATATTTGATAAATTATTTTCATTAAGAATAATTACTTGAAGCTATAGTCGTTTACTGATGATTATTTGTTACTTGAAATAATTGTGCCAACAAAATGACTCATTAAATAGGAATACTTGAAACCATGTAATTATTAATATTAGATAGGAATACTTGAAACCATACAACAGTGTGAAAATTATTTGTATCTTGATATCATATAACTGTATAGCAAAAAAGAAATTCTTAGGAAACAATTAAACAAAAAATATGAACACACAATGTATGCAATTCCTTAACATTTCCACATGAAATAAAACTAAATTGGTTGACACTGTTCATGTTCAAACCTTATGCAGGAGTTGTTAGCAAAGTCAGTTTAGCTGGTCAATATTTACTGCCGTAAGATTTTCACTGGGTGCCCTACTCTTGTGTCATAAGTTTTTATTATATTACCTATTAATGACATCTATGATTTGAAAAATATATTTTAAAACCTAGAAAACCTAATAATAGTAAAAACTCAACAAAATATCAGTTTCATCTATTTTTGACAGCTCAGATGTGGTCGTATCTATGAGGGTCATTCAATACAATAGGGGAATTTTTCTTTTTAAATAGCAAAATTGATTTTTTTTCTTCCCATAAATGTAAACTCTACATTGTTTGGAATTGGTTTATTGCAAAAATTATTTGAATCCCTCAGAAATATTTGTTTTGAGCCTATTCAAAATGGTGGTAAAACAGTGCTCCAGGCTTGGTCAGAGGTCTGTCATCAAATTTTTGATGGCCGAGAAGAACAAAGCATGTAAAATTTACTGAAGAATTTGTGATGTGTATGGAGAAGTATATTTTTGTAAATTAAAAAAATCTTTCCAAATGGGTTAAACATGGGTTTGCAACTTGCCTGAGTCAAAAATACAGACCATGGAGTGGAAATACACTCTCTGGTAAAGAAAAAGTTCTGGACACAGCAGTCATTAAAGAAGGTCATGCTGACAGTGTTCTGGGACATGAAAGGACTCATCACTACTGATTTTCTTGAAAAAGGTGCAACTATAAACAGTGCTTCCTATTTCCAACTCTTTAGGTAAAATTCACCTTTTATTGAAAAACCCTCATATAAAAAGCAAGATGAAGCCATTTTATAAAAATCTCTGTATTATACTGATTACTTTAGAGACAATTATGAAAGATATATAAACCTTACTTTTTTTTTCTCTTTTTGGTTTTTTTGGAAGATAGTGTATTAAATTTCTATGCTAACAGATTTTTTGTTCATTTGTAAAAATGTTCTTGGAAGAAAAATAATTTTTATAAAACCAAAAAAAGCCAAAAAAATTTTGATGCAATTATTTGTTACTGACAAAAAAATAAGTGAAAACCCTTAAGAATGATGCACATCTTGACCTGGTTAAATGCATAGTGTTTGAGTCCGATTGATGCATCACACTATTTATTTTGTCACCTGTGTATGTATTCATCTGTCTTTACGATTATTTTACTGTAACCCACTTATATTACTTGTACATTTAATCTTGAGTAGATATGACAATTTGATTGTCTAAGGAAAATCACCTGTCACATCAGAAGTGAATATAAAGTCAAATGAACAAGTTCTGCATCTATCACATTATTTTTAAAATTACTAAAGTGAGTCCAAAATTTTACAATATTTTGATATCTGTTAGTTTGCAGCAAGTATGTGTGATTGAAACGCTTCAAACTGGAAGTTTACCTACTTGTGGTTGGTAGTTGATGTGCTGACATGTTGTGCACTGAATCACTCTGTGTGGGTGTGTGTGTGGGTGGGTGTGTGTGTATGTGTCATTTAAAGGTGCAATGTATTCTAATTTGAGAACTTATGCTTTTCAAGTTCAGACTAAACCATAAATGCCACATAAGCAACCAAAAACATTTTGTTATGTGACAGGTGAAGCTACAGTACGGTAACCAAATAGTTAAAAAAAAGTTTGCTCAGATTGCAAGAACCTTGGCAATCTGATAAGTTAGGCTTAAAGCCATGGATTCTGGGACCATGCTCCTAGCCATTGAGGTAAATTTAGTGAGTAGCATTTGGAGAGTATCAGGCGAGCTTGGCATATCACAATCCAGTATAGTTTATCACCTTCACAACTTTGATAAAAGCATCCAAAATTGCTGAATTGTTGCCTCATGTTAACAAAATATTGCAAAACTTTTTGACTTCCCCAAGTCGATTTTTTTTCCAATTGAAAACATTGCAGTATTCTATTAGAATATTTGCAAATATATTGCTTTTTTTTTTTTTTTTTTTTTTTTTTTTTTTTTGTACAGGTGTTTCAATCATTCCTGTAATTATTCAGATGTTGTCGTTACCATGGTGTCCAGAAACCCCTCAACATCTTATCATGCATGATGAAGATGAAGCAGAAGCATGTATGACTTTTGGTTTTTTTTATTGTTTTATCTTGTTTGCCCTTCTATTCTAAAACACTGTATCATTTTCTGTTCCATATGAAGGTTGATATGCCATAATAACCAACCAACGTAACTTTAGCAAAATGATGATCCATGTACTTAGTTTCTAGCTTTGTTTAGTAAAGATTATTATTACTTGTGACTTGAAACCATATAACTATGTGCAAACAAATACCTATTATTCAATAGGAATAATTACTTGAAACTATATAATTATTAGTATTAGATAGGAATACTTGAAACTGCCAGTGTGCAAATTATTTGTATTTGATAGGAATATTTGATATTGAATAACTGTGTCCTGAAATCTCTTTAAAAAAATCAACTGCATAAAAAAGGTAAATATAAATGTACAATGAATGCAATTCTCTAACCTCTAGGCATAAAATAACCCTAGACTGGATGACGTGTTAAAATTATCAAGACATGATTGATTTTATTTTTTCTTCTTTAGTTCTCATAACTTTTCACTGGCAGGTTTTATTTTAAAACATTTTCATTTACAATCAAAAAAGGTTTAACTTTATTTTAGCCATCCAACTAAAATATTAAGTGAGATGAGGTTTTGATTAATTTCATATATTCTGAGACTTATAATTATCATTATTGTTAAATATATTCACTGTCTTATCTTCATAGTTTTTAAGTCTCACAATATTACACAGTTTGAAATGTAAATATCAATTCCACAACTTTCTTTAAATTCTTTCTATGGTTTAATTTGCCAACTTTTACACTGTTGCTGCTGCTGCTGCTGCTGCTGCTAAAGATTCATTTATGAAGTTCAGGGTCCAGCCACATCACGTCAGTGATGGTGTTGTGGTTTCTCTAACAAGTTTTGATGGCTAAGTGAAATGCAATTTGCCTCATCCAAGATTTGAACACAGTTGATTGATTGATTTTAATGGCATGTCAATCTGTCTGGAGTTATTTAGTGAATTACATACATTATATGTTTTTATTTGCCTTTTTAAAATAGTTATTTAAGAGTTTATTTTTTTAATTTTTTTTAATATTTCATTTTAACGATATGTCGAAATCCTTTGGAGTAGTTTTTAATAATTTAATTAATAATTACTTTGTATGGTGCAGATCATGTTTATGTTTAATTTTGGGTAATTTTTTATTTCTATCAAGACAAAATATCATCCATGTCAACATTTTCAAATAAGTCTTTCCTATTTGAACCTCAGGTCATCAATTCCATTTCCTATGAGGATAACCATTATGCTATGAGCACTTCCTTGATTGGACATTTAAAAAAAAATTTTTTTTAATTTTCTTCAAATAATTTCTATCAAATACTTTTCCTGATTCTTTATGAATCTTTTTTTTTTTTTTTTTTTTCTTAGCTTTGGTTTGGCTGAGAGGCACACATGATGTTGGCTACGAATTGGAGGAACTTCGTCTCATTAAAGAGGAATCAAAACATAAGCCACAGGTTAGAAATTTGCAATTTTTTAGCAGGTTTTTTGGGGGGGCAATGGGAGGGGATAATTATTGAAATAATTAATGTTGATAATATCGCCCAATGAGTAAGGGATAATTTTTTTTCTGGTAAAAATGCAGACAAAAGGACATTAAACTGTCCTTTATATATTTACCTACCCCCCCACCCTCTATAATCAACAGGATGTGACACAAGGTCAATTTTTTCAGCATAGGTTTGAATTCAGTTTACCTGGTTGCATACCAAGGTTAAAGACCCCAGTCTATCCTACTATTTACCCAGCAGATGAAAATCCCCACAATAAGCTCTTTCAAATACAACCAATTTTAAAAGAAAGGAAGCTGGATCCTAATAACACCAGAAGAGAAGAAACTACCCTTACTCGACTACACATTGGACACGCTTGACTGACTCGCTCCTTCATTCTTAAAGAAGAACCTCCCCCCAAAATGTCCATGTGTAAACCAATACTCAATCAAGCACATTTTGATAGAATGCACCAAACTCAACCACACCAGGAAAAAGTTTTATAAGGCGAACAGCATGAAGGAACTATTTTAAAATATTGCTCTCAAAAACATAATCAACTTCTTAAAGACAATTAGTCTATATCTTTAATTGGAGGCCATGTTACCAACACCTTCGACCATCAAGTTTATACAAACAAAAAGCTTTGACATTTATATACACACACATACATATCAGAATTTGATGCTCAATGACCCTTAAGAAGTTAATTTGCCATAAAACTCAACCATCACCAGCCTAAATATTTGCATTTACAAATTGTATATACAATATGTGTAAAAAGTCTCTGGCATTATATAACCTATAGAGGTTGATATGCCATTAAATCCAACCAACCAAACCTAACTATTTACCAAGAGCGAGAGGGAAAAGAATTGGATGTATACCCCTTTTGCAAGGGTATTAGGGCTATGTGAAATTTTAAACAGCCACACCCAGGATTTGAACTTGGGACACTGTCTATTTCCTACAACAATAATCATTATGCCACAAGTTCCTCCTCCTTTAGGACAATGGGGTAGTAGTAATTTACTTTTTGCTTTGATGTAGCACAAGGCCGCATGAATGGGGTACCCAGTGAGAATCAAACTCACTTGTGAAGGTTTGCTAGTCTACCTTGCTAACCATTACACCACCCGAGGTGCCTTTAGGACAATGGGGTAGTAGATATAAATATTGTTAAAGTCTATCTACAATATTAGACACAAAACAGAACCATTTTTCATTATTGCCACAACTTTTAATGCAACTTCAATGACTTAGACGCACATAGGAAATTATTATTTTCCTTGATTATTTTTGTGAAAGTTCCCTTAGTTGTAATGAAAAGTCATTAGCAAAAGACTATTCACAAATTTGGATATCAAATCAAGGAAAACAAAATTCTAAGATATTTCCTATTTTTGTATCTGAGAATTTTCCTTTTAGGAAATTATGACTTTTCACAACCTCTGAGAACTTTGACAACAGTAATCAAGGGAAATAATCACTTCCTATGTGCATCTAACCCATTGAGGTTTCATTAAAAGTTATGGCAATATTTAGACTTTTTTGTCCTCTACCATATTTACCTAGTGGTCAAGAATTCAATCCCTAAGTCAGGTAGTGTATGAAAAGTCATCTATACACTGGTTTTGTTGCAGAGTATATATAACAACATCTCATTGATGAAGTAGAAAGAAATGATACGAGATCTTCTCGATAGATGGACAATGAAACCAGAAGAATTTATCTCATGAATAAAGGGTTTGATTTGAAATTCACAGAATGTTTCTATGACAAAGTTACAACAGCCAAAATCTGACTACAAAAATAACTAAAATGAGGATACTAGTCAACAGATATCAGTGTATAACATTCTTAATCTCTGAAATAGCCGTTTCAGTGGGGTTAAGAATATGCGGAAGGATTAAGACCTCCCCCTAACCCCACAAAGAAATGGTGTCTAAACTGCATCTGATGGTGAGATCTGGAGTGTGGAGTACCTTTTCATGTCATTACTCCCAGGTCCACTTGAACCCTGCATGATAATATCTGGTTGAATCCTATCTATAGGTCAAATAGGGCTGTTTAAAAATAATTTGTATTTGATAGGAACCTGTTAAAAGTTATTTTAAGTCTAGAGGTTAGGAAATTGTGTTCACTGTACATTTACCTTTTTTGTGTACTTGTTTCTCGAGTTTTTTTGTTGTTTTTTTTTTTTTTTGCACATGTTCCTATCAGGTTGACATGCCATTAAATTCAATCAATCATTAAGTTGTTTTTTAGTAATTTTATTTTTTCTATTTTGTTTCCAGTATTCTATTGATTGTAGGTTTTATTTTTAGTTATTTTCATTACAATCAAAAAAAGTTTAACCCCTAGATACAAAGTAACCCTAGATGGGTTGACATGCCATTAAAATCAATTGAGCAAGAAATATGTAATATCTGTTTAACTTTGTTTCCTGCAATTTTAGATTTTAGACTTGCACTTAATTTTTTAAAAAAATCCTTTTTAGCTTTGTAATTGAATTATTATCTTTAGTCTGTGTGATTCTAGTATACGAAAGATGAAGCCAGACTTTTACAAATTGAAAGTTTATTTGTTCCTGAATATTGATTCAATACTTTCTATCGATTGGTTTGTATGCTTTTCTTATAATCCATTGTGAAATCAAAGAATCGTAGTATAAGTCTCAAGCTGTAATTTAGTGAAGTTTGACTCAAAGCCAGGTGTATGGAGCATTTGCTGAGAATCCAATTACCTAGCTTGCAATGGTTTACTTGCGTAGCTCAACATGTAGGGAGACAAGAAATTATCTACCTTGAATAATTCACATACCCATTTAGGGCTCATAGTGTCACATGACAGACTCGGAAAACCCTTCTTGGCCCCTTTTTGCTTCTGGTCTTTAAATAGTAGAGACATTATCTCTGACTCTGGCAGCTATGTAACAATATTACCCACTTTTGTCCATTTTTGTACCCCTTCTACATACTGCTTGTTCATGGAACAATATGTTTATAGTGTTAGTTATTGGGATGCATGTGTCTATTTCTTTTGAATGTCACTTGTAAATATGTTGTGTGTATATAAAATGTTAAATTTTCTTTGTATGTACAAATGAATTTATCTTGCCTTTCCTTGCATTGCGTACATTGTTCGTATATTGTCGATATACTATAGCTAATATTGGTCCTTGAAGAGTGCAGACTTGACTAAGTATCTTCCTTAACAACAAACTTTCTAATAAACCATTTCACTATGTGAGGCAAAAGATTCTTTCTACAGACCTAAAATTCTGAAATAATGAGAGAATTTTATGTTCAAAATTATTTTAGGTAAGACACAAAACAAAAAGAATAATTCTATATTGTTTTGTTAAGCCTTTTTCAAGCAGACGAAACGACAAAGTCGCTCGGCCTGCAAAAGAGTTAGTCATCATACAAACAAGTTTTTTTCCAAATGGGAAAATTTTTGTCAAGTGAAAATTATTTGTTTTACTTTGTTCTTTTATAAATGTTCTACTTTCTTCTGATTTTTTTTTTTTTTTTTTTTTTTTTTTTTTTTTTTTAGATTACTCTAATTAATCAAATAGTAAGGGCTGCAGAAAAGTTCTCGGTCCAACCAAGAAGGGAAAGATGTACCATAATTAGTTGTGTATAACACATACCCCTAACTTTCTGTTAGGAAATTCTGGGGAAAAAAAACTTGTGTCTAATACGCATTGGTATTTGGGAAATTTTAGCAACTAAATTTAACATTCATTCAATTTTTTATCCAGTTTGTATTGACTATAAATAAGAATTTGTATTTTTTTATTTTATTTTTTTTTTAAACAAAATTTACATGGTGTTTTGGACCAAGGACATGTTTAGAAGAAAATATAAGTTGGGCCAAGGAAATGTTTAGATGAAAATATAAGTAACTTAGAGCAAAAATATGTTCATGATAAAAGAAATTTATTATAAACAAACACTTCTGTAGTTTTTTTTTCTCTATAGAAAACAGAAATGTTTGTTACGTATTTGTTAGTTTGTACTGTAGATAGAACTTATTTTTGATCAAACCATCCCAAATGTGTCAATGCACATGGCCAGAAAAAAGTGAATATTTAGTTCTTGTGTATAATATGCACCTCTAACTTTTAAGTTTAAAAATTTTTGGGGAAAAATGCCTGTTATTAACAAATAATCCCTGTATTGTTTTACCCAACTCCTGTGTCTTAAGTGCAGAATGTGGTGATAGGTCAGTTTTTAAGCAGAATACAACTTGTTTGAATTCCAAGTTTTCCTTCTAGACTGGTTGCCATACCAAGGTTAAAGGCTGCCCTACTATTTACCCATAGTTAGAAAAGGTTAGTCATATCTTTCCCAAGATTATTAGCACCCTGTAAGATGCAGTTTGGTCCAAGATTTGAACTCTGGTTACCATAACCATTACACCATGAGCGCCTCATCAGAAGGAAATGACATAAAATCATGAAATATTTGTTAGTCATCAGTAAGTTCTAAACTCTTCATTCTCGCTTCTCTATTTTTCTGGGGGAAGGTCACGTACCCCTTCATTGCCATTACTCTCAGCTCCACTCTGACCAGGAGTAGTAGTATCTGATAGGGTCCCATCTATGAGTCAAATAGATTTGTTTGATAATTATTTGTAGTAGATCAGAATACTTGATATTGTATAACCATGCAAAAAAAACTCCTAAACAATTACACAAAAATGCAAATGTAAGATGTATGCAATTCTCTAACCTCAAGGTATAAAATAACCCTAGACAGATTGACATGTTGTTAAAATCTGTCAGTTCATCAATCTTACAAAAATTCAATACTTTTGGTTGGACTGAGAACTTTTCAGCCTTCTGCCTCTTTTAGTATTCAATATTTTTGCAATTTTTATTTTATTTTTTTTTGTTTTTTTTTTTGTATTGGAGTTTTAATCTTTTCCCAGATAAATTTTCAGTTTAATAATTAAAAGAAATGTTTAAAAAAAAACAAACTAGTTGTTAAAAATTTACTATGAATTTTTCTTCCGATTTAATTTTAACTTTATCTACACAATGATTTCTTTTGATTCAATTTTCATAGTGGTCAATTCAGAGGACAGAGAATTTAATCAAAAAAATTCTTTATTATATTTTTCTCTTAAAATACAAACCCATTAAAGTGGATTTTTCTTTCTTTGTAGACCACCTGTGTCGAAATCTTCCGAAAGCCACATTTACGCAAACCTCTCTTCATTGTTATTATGA
Source organism: Sepioteuthis lessoniana (assembly GCA_963585895.1). Classification (NCBI taxonomy): domain Eukaryota; kingdom Metazoa; phylum Mollusca; class Cephalopoda; order Myopsida; family Loliginidae; genus Sepioteuthis; species Sepioteuthis lessoniana. The sequence goes on along the minus strand of CAUZXS010005568.1, from coordinate 35,214 downwards.
TGATGCTTTCGCAACAGCTTTCTGGTATAAATGCTGTAAGTAGCTTCTGGAGAGATTATCCAAGAGATTAACCAAGATTATCAGAGGAGTTGTTGTTAAATGCCTGACAAAGAATGGCCAAGACAAACAGCAAAAATAGTTTTTTTTTTTTTTTTTTTTTTTTTTTTTAAATCATTTTTCTATTATACCACCTTTTTATTCTTTTTATTTATTTTTTCCATTGTTAATTATCACTCGGGGAACCCTTTCTTTTGAAATAAGAATAGGTAACACAATAAAAATGTTATCATTTAGGCTTTATTGTATAATAGATAATCTCTTATTTTAGACTGGTGTATATACAATAAAATATCCTCATTTATATTCACAATACTTAAGGAAAAATATTTAAATAATGGTGTAATTGAAATTCAAAGATTTGGCTATGGGAAGTCAAAAGTTTTTTGCAATATTTTGATAATGTGAAACAAAATTCGGCAGCTCCAGATGCTTTAGCAGAGGTCGGGAGTTGAAGAACCACACTGGTCTGTGAGATGCCATGCTCGCCTGATACCCTCCTAGTGCTACTTAACAGATTTGCCTCTATGGCTCGGAGCATGGCCTCAGAATCCAGTTTTATGCCTACCTGACCTGACCTTGATTGTTGACATTCTTGTAACCCAAGCAAAATTTCTTGAACCATCTGGTTTGTGTACTGTGATCAAATGTGCCTTTGCTTTTTGTGCAACAAATGTTTTTGATGGTTTCTGCAGCATTTTGGCCTAATTTGAACTTGTTAAGCATGTTTCCGATCTAGGCTATGTTGCATTTTCATCCACATGACTTTCCAGTCACACATGGAGTGAATCACTGCACAACATGTCAACACACCAACCACCATGCTAAACCAACCACAGCTTGAACTGTCATGTAATATATGAACTGCAAACTAACATCTACCAAAAAACTTTTCACTCTAGTAAATCTAACATATCAATTCATCTTGTTATTTAAATTTTGGTTTGGTAAAAACTAACAAAAAAAAATCCTGTTCAAGTTAATGCACTGTATTAAATTTTTTTCTTCTTCAAAACTTTCAATAATATTTGCCTCCTGTGTGTGTGTGTCTCTGTGTGGGCCAAGCTGTAAAAATCTGAAAACTCTACTGATCGAGAACCAAACTAAATAGATATATACAACTGACCATTTGCAGAGGGAGGTTGAAATGTGTATTACAGTCACTAATAACTGTTATGTCGGTGATAGCTAATCCTCAAATATGAGAAGAGAAATGCCAAAAGTCACAATTCAGCTCAAATGTTAGGACGTCTGTTGCTTTATTTCCTTTGATTCTCTCTATTGTATCTAGTCATAAGTTCTGTTGACTAGGTTCTTCTATGGAAAATGTGCTTTTCATTGCACACATGCTCTGCTAAGCCTGATTTCATTATTTCACTGCAAGTCTGTTTTTTTTTGTTTTTTTTTTAACTGGGTTTCTTTCTGAAATTCTTTATCAAACCTTCATTGCATGGGATATGGTAACCTTTTTTTTTCCCTCCCTCTGAAGAACTCTGCTTTGTAAGGAAGCTATACAGTCTTACAGAATGAGGGGGTTATTGTAAATTTTAGAAGTACAGTTTTTAGTAGATTTACAAAAGAATGTTAAGGGAATTGACTGCAAATTGAATGGATATCTGGAAGAGATCTAGGAACGCTGTCACTTGTGATAAACCCAGAATGATTCAACTGAATGTACAATGAGAAAGTACAATAGATTTTGTTTAGATTTTTCTTTCTGTGTATTTAATATCTAAAATTGAACTTTGCTTTTGATTGGTTGTTTAGAATTAAATAGTTATCTAGTCAATCCAGTTTCTATCCTGGGATTTATTTATTTCCTCTGTATTTTGTGTGATTATTTTGTAGCAGTCATTGATAACTGCTAATATCTGTGTTGATGATTAATCCTTATGTGTGGCCGGAGAAACATAAAAATACAACTCACTTCAAATGTTAGAATCTCTGGTACTTGGTTTTCTCCCTTCAATTTTTGAGGTCATGAAAGTAGTCGGTGGAAATAGATAATGGTCACAACATTCAGAATGACGTCTTTATTTTATTTGGAATCGGTTCTTCCTTCATCTTTGAATGGTTCATACACTCTCTGCAGTGGCAAACACTTGTCGCCTTGTACCCCAGCCAACAAAAAAGAGGGCAAATCAAGAAACCCATCTTTTATTGGGGTTTACCAAATACCCTACCCTCTCTTGGACTGGCGATCAGGCCTAGTGACCTCGGCAAGCCCTGGTTAACTGCTGTTTTCTGTCTAAGGTGCTATATCAAACATATCTTAACCTACTAGATGAGATGTTCAACTTTGTCTTTTGGTTGCTGGCTTTTTTTTTTTTTTTTTATTCCTATCTATTCTCACTCCAGTACCATTTCCTTCGTGTTACAAATATTTTGATTCTCAAAGATCAATTTAAAATTTTGATTAACATTATGAATTTAGTTTCTAATCAATGAGAAAAAGAAAATTACTTTTTTTTTTTTTTTTTTTTTTTTTTAAATTTCCATATGGTAAAATCATGGACATAAGCTTTTAGTAGGGAGTGATAAAAGATATTTCTGTTAGAGAGAATGCAATATACAGGTTGTTTTTTAAAAGAAAAAGAAAAAATTTCCTTTTTATTTTGGATGATGTTTCAGAAAAATTGATATCATTTCTAATCTATTAACTTGCTCGATTCTCGTTCAAATGATCTCAAATTTTAACAGTCTGCATAGAAACAACTGAAAATTTTAAATTTTATGTTCAAACCCCTTTTCTTTTATAATAAATGGCATTTTTATATTTCAGGAAAAAAAAAAAAAAAAAAGCATTAATTGTAATATTTTTAGTTGTTTCTACACATGTGGTTAAAATTTGAAGTCCTTCAAATAAGAATTGATCAAGTTAATAGATTATGAAATAGTATCAATTCCCTTTTTTCTTTTTTTTTTCTTTTTTTGTTTGTTTAAAAAAAAAAAACACCTTTTACATCTTAAGAAGAAAAGGACATGTTTTACGAGCAACTAATTCCTTTTCCCTCTTGTTCATTTAGGTAATCTTCTATTCAACAAGTATCTTCAAATCTGTGAAACTGTCACCATACATCTCACAAGTGGCTACAATCCTCGTCTCCGTGCTCAACCTTTTTGTCTCGGGCATATCTGCCATTCTAATTGATCGCCTTGGTCGACGTATGCTTCATTTAACTGGCATGCAAGGAATGTTTCTCTCTTCAATAATTGTAGTTGTTGGTATTGTTTTAAAGGTAAGCATTTCACACATCTATTTGTAAAAACAATGGAACTTGTAATCATCTACAGAGTGTGACAAAAATACCTGCCATGTTTTAAATTGTCACCAGTGTAGTACAAGTGAACTTTGGCGAGTGGCAATAGTAGTTCCATTGAGCTAAAATCTCTCCTTGATCCCGAATACAATCAGTTATAATCACAGTTTGGACTGGTGCACACCATGTGTTTGATATTGGAACATTCTTTAAGATGGTCAATCTGTAATTGCTACATAGAGAGCTTTTTGTACTCATTTCATGTTACATCAGAATGATGCTCTTCTGGGTTGAAAATTCTATCTGTAACAGCATCATTCCAATGTAACCTGAAAGGAGCATAAAAAGGTTTGTGTAGCAATTACAGGTTCACCTGTCTTATAAAAACGATTCAACAGCAAACACATGATATGCACTACTCCAAACCGTGATCATATTGGGGTGGGGTGGGAGGTAAAAGTATTAATTAGGTGGAGCTACCATTATCACTTGCATCACTCAGCTTAGTTTTAAAACTCTAAGAGTCGTTTGATCAACTGAACTTTTTATTTTTCTTCAATGTTTTTGCCATTACATTTTCCCTATTCATTTTACAGTCGTCCTCGGATATAGAACCTTCTTGTGGGTAGAATAAAATAACAAACGAGGGTAGGGATAAAATCCTGGAATGAAATTTCTGTTTGTCTTACAAATATCTTAATTGTCACTGTAATAATAACTTTCATTTTTAATTTTATTTTTTGAAACATATTTTTAATTGTCTATTAAATGTTTTGTTCTGTTATTTGTGTGTAAAGCAGTTAAATACCTGATTACAATATTTTACATCTCCAGCCCAGGGTGGAGAGGCCCCTACAGTTGTGGGAGGTTCCTTAGTGTTCTAAGGGGTTGTGCTTCTCACACACCTTTTTAATAATTACGGGGTTTAACAGAACTACAAGTGTGTACTAGATTATGCATTACAAACTAGAATAAAAGTTCACCAACTAATTTAAATTTTAAGGAAGAAACTAGTAAAAAAATCAGTGTAGTATCAGTTCTGTCTCAACTTCTTTTCATTAAACCCCAAATATTGAAAAAATCTAATCAGCTGTTTATTTTTTAATCATATTCAAATAACAATTTACTTTTAAAATCCTTTCCAAATATTGTCTGTACAGAAAGAAAACCTACACCTTATAAATTAAATAAGATTGGTCTAGATATCTTTATAGAATGTTTTCAGTAAATGCATCCACAAAATAGACACAATGCCAAATTCTATTTCATTATCTTTTTCAGCCTAAAATATCTTGGTTATCTTACCTGACTATTGCTGGCATCTGTTTGTATATCATATTCTTTGCCATTGGACCGGGTATTGAAATTTTTCTTTTACAAATTTCTAAATGTTATCTATTTTTGTACTTTTTGGTTTTATTGCAAAATTTTGAGTGGGCATAATATGATGACTCTTGTCTTGAATCTAAAAACAAATTTTCAGCTAGATGTCAACTTTATACCTTTTTTTTTTTTTTCATTTGCATTCATCTGGTTAACAAGAGTTTAGTATTATAATTAAAACTCTTAAAATCTAAATATTTTGGATTTTTCCAAAATTATGCTAAAATGTTCATTTGGGGGTGGGGAGAGGGTCCTGTTAGTCATAGTTCCCTGTTGCACACGATATAAGTGAATGACCAACAGTTTAAAGATTTTGATTCTTCGACTACTTACACGGGTGATTTTGTTGAACCCTTCATACAGAATGGTTCACAAGGCCTTTGTTGTGATGTGATGGTAACTCATTGAAACCCATTATGTTAATTCATCACTCACGCTCTTGAAAAAGGCATGACTTGTGTTCTGTTCTTTCATTGATACACGACAACAGTTAATCAAAGTACTAAACTTTTCATCAACAACTCTCCCATAAATAGCCAGACGGTTAGTCTCATTGGGTGTCCCTTTCATATGGCCTTGTGCCACATCTAAGCAAAAAGCTTAGTAAATTACAAATAGCCAGACGGTTAGAAGGAAAAGTTTTTACCTAACACCCTCCTGAAAAACTTTTGATACGAGCCAAACAATGAAAATGCTCGTATCATGCATTGAACTTTCATTAAATCATTTGCTTTTGTCTTCAATAGATTTAGCTGTATAAAAAAAAAAATGTTTCAAAAGAATCTAATATTGATGTAACTCTTTAAAGTTGCTTATAGTGTAATGCTTATTGTAGGAAGTGGATTTGGCAACCCAAATTCAAAGTAATTATTTCTATTTAATAATAATCGTTTATTTGCAAACGATTATGGTTTCATGTAACTAATTACAATAATCCTTAGTAAATAATTCTAGTTTCAAATAATTTGCACACAGACATACTTGAAATCATAACTATTTAATACAAATAATTTTTAAATAGATCTATTTCACCCATTGATGGAATCTAACAAATACTACCACTCCAGGTCAATGAACCTGGAAGTAACGGCAATAAAGGGATGCTCCAGAACTGGAGTCTCACCATCAGATGCAGTTTAGTATTGTACCTAGGACATCCCTTTTTTTGAGTGAGGAGAAGCTCTTGCCTCTGTACAGGGGATACAGTCAGTGTATTCTAAGCATTACCGACAGTATGTTAGAACTTGCTACATGAAAAAAGATAAGTGACAAAACAATTTGCCTTTAACAATTTGTAGCAACAAGTGACCCTAACTCAGAAAATTCTGTGTTTCTACATAGAGACAAATGAATACTAAGTAAATAATCTTAAACAAGGATGAGGAAGAAAAAGTTTTTTTGTTGTTTTAACAATTTCTTGTAGCTATACAATAGATATTTTTGTACCCGATTCCCTTCAATGATCCACCATATATAACAGACATTTTTATTTGATACCACCTTGTCAGTCCACCACACTCTACTTTCACTCCTTCCTAAATAGAAGCATTAATATCATTATGAATCCCTGTTAAAATGGAAATCTAACAAGTTTCAAAATGTCTACTGCTGTAGCATACTGGCAAAATATTATTTATGTTATGTTACTGGAAACTCAACAGTAGTTGATGACTTGTGTACCAGCACTGGTCTAGTAGTGTCCATCAGTTTAGCAATAAACAGTGTATCTAACCAAATGGATGGACACCTAAGTTCAGTTAACATGAGATAAATAAATAAAAGAGGCTTTTGTTTTTTGTTTTTTTTTAACATGTCTGCAATTATTAAAAAAGATATCAACTGTTCTATTTTGTTTTCAGGTTCTATACCTTGGTTTATTGGTGCAGAAATCTTCCTTCAAGGCCCACGTGATGTTGCCATGAGCATAGGGGTCACTGTCAATTGGATTGCCAACTTTTTGGTTGGAATTACTTATCCTCTCCTTCAGGTATTACAGTCTGTTAACCATTCTCTTCTGCTGATCATTCCAAGATTTAAATTCACCATCTATGGCTAGCCAAGGATTGTGAGTTCAATTCTTGAGTCAGCAGCATGAAAGCTTGTTACTCCAATCTTACCTGCTTTTTGTTTGTTAATGATTTTGAAATCTAGAATAAAAACCTATTTAATCTTTGGCCTCTTCTTATCTAATAACTCTTTTATAGTTGAGCTGCATCATTATCTGTTTGTTTGAAACTAACGCCTTATTTTTTTTTTTTTATTTCTTTAAAAAAAAATTATCAATCATTATTTTCATTAATTTGGAATTTTTTTGTGATTTTTAATTTTAGTTGCTTTTCATCACAATAGACTCGGATCATTATTTCTACTTGAGTGAGGAATGATGTATATCAAAGATGATGATGATGATAATAATAATGAAATTTGATTATACTCATAACTATATTTTCAAGTTTCCAGTGCATTTTTAAAATATGACTATAGCCATTTGTTTGCATATTATATCAAGTATTCCTACCTAATAATAATCATTTGTTTGCACATAGTTATAAGCTTTCAAGAATTCCAATAGAATATTAATAATTTTCAAACAGATCTACATGAGAGAAATGGTATCCAAAACATTTTGGGTCAGAGTGGACTTTAAGATTTAAGAAATGTCATTTAAATGTTAATTCTAAATAAATGGATGCCAAAAAGTAATATTTATTTTGTATGTGAATGTTATCCCGAAAATGACTGATTTTTATCTCTTTCTGATTTTCAGAAATCTATTGGTGGTTACAGCTTTCTACCCTTCACTGTATTCCTCTTCATTTTCTCCATTTACACTTTCTTTAAAGTTCCTGAAACAAAAGGAAGGAAAGTCGAAGATATTGTAGCTGAATTTGTCCGGGAAGAAAACAGCCAAGCTAGGGTTCTTTTGTAAAAAAAAAAAAAAAAAAAAAAAAAAAAAAACTTCACTTCCAACCCCAAAACAACATTATTTTTCAAATAAGATGTTCACTACCCCCGCCTGCCCAGTTATCTTTTTTTTTTTTTTTCAAAAAACAGAAAAGAAAGAAAAAAAAAAGAAAAAAAATCAAGTTAATGTTTCAACCAATATTGTGTTGCAAAAAGGCCTTTTCAAAACTTTCAACTATATCACGCCTTATTTGCCCTTACCAAAACTAAAAATGTTACCATTTCCCTGTAATCTGAATTGATAAGGCCAAATTAATGCCATTTGGAAAATGACTTTCATAGTTTCAAAGAAAAGTATTAGAGCTTTTTGCTATTTTTGTGTCGGAACCACAAGTCATGTTAAGTGTGTTTCTTTCCAATCTTTAAAGAAGAAATTAAATAGCTGTGTCTATTTAGAAAAACAAAAAACCCTTTAACAATCCTTATTGGCTTTGTCAAAAAAGAAGCAAAACTTGGAATGTCATGTTGCCAAAAAAAACTTTGAGGGTCTACCACCTTCACTCCCCCCAAGCTCTTATCTCCCAGTAGAATTGAAAAGACAATATATATATATATATATATATCTCTTAGGAAACAGTCCATTTGTGATTTGGTATTAAGTTTACCAATACTTTTTTCATTTAGTACTGGTTAAGATCAATTGCCATGATCCATCTTTTAAAAAAAAAAGTTTTCATCCAATTAGAGGAAAAAAGGGGAGGATTTAAAGTGAAAAGGTTTTTGTTTTGTTTTGGTTTTTTGGGGGGTGGGGAGGGGGGGACATGTCTAAATACTCTGAGGGTCAACTGATAATACCAGCAAAGAATTGACCCACCTACCCCTGTAGTTACAACAAGCTTTTACAGACTTTGAATAAGAAAATTTATATGTATGATAATAACAATTATGATAATGTCTGTTGTCCGGTGATCAATTAGTCCCAAACAAACAGGCCATTAAAAAAAAACAAAAAAAAAACATATCACTCATGCAATATTGTTATTTGTCTTATTTCTCTTAATTTTTATATTAAGATTGACAGTCAAGAATTTTTTTTTTTTTCTTTATCTCATTCAACTTTGTGTGTGTGTTGGCATGTATACAAAAAATGGTATCAGTACATCTTATTCTAAATGTATCAGATTTTTAAAGTTAATCTCACTGACTGCTACTCTGAACTAAATACCTAATTCAATTAGAAGATAAACTAATCTTAAGATTAGAAAGAATATCTTAGAACCCATTCACAATAAATATTGTTTTAGACTAACTAAATCTTGAATTTATTAAAACAAAAATCCCAAACTTTTCTACTTTTCATCTGATATCTAGTTTGTTTGTTTTTTAACCAGTTCCTCAACATAAAATGTACTGCTCTTAATCTATTTGTTTGAAACTGGCTATGTTTGATTCTAATTACTTTTTAATTGGGCTGATATATTTGCAAGGATTTTAACTAGTGAGTGCTATCTAGACACTTCTGATCTGAGAGTAACATGTTAAATATTGTCTGTCAGTCATTAAAAGAATAATGGGATAAGAATATAAGGAACACATTTTTCTTTTTTCTCCTCTAGGCTTATTGAAATACAAAAAAGAAATTAATTTTGAAAGGTTTCTTTTATGATCTCAATCAAGGGATCATCATCATCAGCGTAACATTTGAACTAGGTAGTTTTTTTGGGGGGGGGTGATTTCAGCAACTATTTTAATAAATTAGGTCAATATTGAATGAAAATATGCATTGTCTGAATTTGAAGACAAAAAGGTTTGGAGTCTTAAAAATATTTCAAAACTTTACAAAAGCTACACTGGCCACCTCCCAACCCATTCCCAAAAAGTTTGTCTATTTAGTTGCTATACACATTTATGTGAAGCTCTTTTGAGAAAACATTCATACATTTCCATTAGCCATGTTTTGTTTTGTTTTTCTTAAAGGGCTTCTAGGTTCAAATGCAGATGAGATGAAGACACTTTTTTTTTTTTTTTTTTTTTTTTCCAAACTCACATATAAAAAACCTTTTTTTTTTTGTAAAGCATATTTAAATAAAAATAAAACACAAGAGGTTTTATGAAAATTATATGACAATTTTATAGATTCGACATATCACTTTCTTTCTCTCTCATCATTTCAAATACTGTCTCTGCCTGACCTAATACATCATTACATTGGCAATAACCAATAGTTTTTTTTTTTTTTGTTGTTGCTTTTAGTTTTTGTTTTTTTTTTTAAATTTTTGCATGTTTCGTACCTAATTTCTTCCAACCAACCTGCAAGGAGTTTCTTTTCTGGCATTTTTCAATTTTGAGATGAAGGCAGAAAATATGGAAGTATAAAGAGCAAAGATGTGTTTCATGAAGGCAAAATGAAATTTAGTGGGGAGCTGCTGACAAAAGGGGAACAACAGAGACAACAGAAAATTATTTGGAAACTTACCAAAGGAAGAGCAGCTTTCCTCTTTACTTCTGTACATTTGCTTAAAATATTTCTTGTAGATCTTCTCAATGACTCTGGTTTTTAGATAATAGTGCAGGGGAAGAAATTGATTTGTATGCTTCCTGCTAGTTTGGTCACAAACAAGATACACCGAGTAAATAAAACAGATGAATTCAAGATTGAATACATTTAACCTTATTACTCTTATGTAACACCTCCAAATTTTCGTAAAATCAATACACTTTAAAAAGAATTGGTTTCAATTAGTATCAATCAAATGAGCCATAATCCATTGGTCTCTTGCCTAATGGGGGTTTTTTTTGTTCACTAAGCCCCATTTCTTGAATATGAATCAATATTTAGTGAAAGTGAAAGTGAATATTTAGTATTAAAACAGACGAAATTTGTGCATAAAATAGAAGCAGCATTAAGAGTTCCTAAAATGTCTTTTGGGGAGCTGGGTGCAAAATACCAGTTTTATCGACATTTGGAAAAATTAAGATTTTATAATTCAAACCATTTCTTAGGTATTGCATATTTTTAGAAGCCCAAAGGCTGTTAGAAAAAGTATCAGTTTATCTTTCTCTTTTTATCAGGAATATAGAATGAAAGCAAGCTTTTCTTTTTAAAATTTTCTATTCTAGGTTCTCTTTGCAAAATCAACTTACACAATTATTATTTATACATTAGGGATATTGAAAATGTTAATTGAAATGAAAATTTCTACACAGAAATTTAAGTGGCATTATGAATCCTACACCAAAATCTACACAGGTTTGTTTAGATTACCACTTACATATTCTAGTTTTCTCAGACTTGAACCTTTAAAACACAATTCAACTAATTGGACAGACATTTTGTATAAAATCAATTTGGATAAGAACTTGTAATGTTTCTAATTAATCCAGGTTAAAATCATTGAGGACGGGGTTGATAAATGAGCCAAGCTTTGGCCTGTTTACCAAAATTTTTCTTGTTCTCGAATGATACTTGCTTTGGAAAAATAAGGTAAAAGTTTGGTTTTAGGTTACCTTACTATGCTTTTAACCTAGACTACACCTATTACAAAAGGGAAAAGAAAAAAAGATTAGCTTGAAACTATTTCCATAGCCTTTTTTTTTTGTTATTGGTTAAGTATTTTTATTTTGAAATAGAAATTAAATAATGGTAAGAGATATTTAAGAAAAACTGATGCCAAAATCAGAATATACTCATATCATGCAAATTTCTATGACCTAAATTTTAGCCTAATATCAAAGGATTACACCATAAACGAGATCGGATAAAACTTAAAGTTTGTATCATGCAACCTGTTAATAGTAAACTAAAATTTAGGTTTCAGAAAGCAGCATGATATGGGAGTATATACAATAAAAAGAAAAATGAAGTGCTGTTTTAAAGAATACTGACTCTTGCCATTCTATCTTTACTGAAACTTAAAGTGACCTATCAGAATGCAAAGATGACATCATTGCAGTCTGTTGCACAATAAGAGTTCCATTGTCAACAGATCTGGGTAGATGATGACCAGAAATTGCAATAACCATTGTCAATAAGAAGTTACAAATGCAATCAAAGAAAATATGAACCCCCCTACCCAAATAAGTTATAACTATGTTTCAGATCTAATAATAAAAAGATGTTTTTAGAGTAATATTCCAAAATTTCCTTTTACAAAAAACAACTGCTAGCCTCTGATATAATCTCTTTGGTTTAATATAACAAGAAAGGCTTAGAAAAGATCAAGTTATATTATTACTTCCCTTTCCTAAATAGCTTAGTTTGGTAGCAATGAGGAAACTGTTCTTCCGGCAGTAAATGTTTTTTTTTTTTTAATCATCAGGCCAGCAGATTTGTTTAATTTATCGTACAAAACCTGTTGTCTTCTGAATACCCAACTTCAGCTCTAATACAGTAGATTAATAATGGAAAAAAAATGTAATTTAGGTCCCATATAAATCTTTAACAGTTGGCTCTTTACTCCTCTTTAAGGAAAAAGAAGAAAATTTTTTTTTTTTTTGTGGTATGGTTTTCAAGTTAATAAAAAGTGGGGTGACTGGGTCCTAGAAATTACATAACTTAAAATATAAGGGGGAAAATTATATCATTTATAGTTGCTTATTTAATGTAAGGTTGTTTGCATTTAGAGGGGATTTCTCTTCATCCTCATGCTTATATTGCAAACAGCTGAAAACTACAAAATAATGTTATGCTTTTTGCTTTCAAAGTGAGTAAAAATATTCCTGCTTTGAGCAGTGTGTGTGTGGGTGTGTGTGGTTTGAAGATGGTTTGTTGGTTGGAATGGTACATAGCTATTCTATTAGCCAGTTGAATGTACATCCTTGCAGTTCAACTAAAGCCATCATTAAATGCTGATAGGTGGGGAAAAGATAATGATGACAGTTATTGTAGTAGTAATAGTAATAATTACAAAGCTAGAACAATTTTGTTTCAGCTGATGGAGAAATCTGATTCCAAGGTGGAGTTTTGGGTCAGTGGATATGTGGGGAAAGAGAAGGTGGAGGCGTTAAGGATGCTTATCCCCTTCCCTTACAGACTGAAGATTGACAACCCAGCTGCCATGAGGAAAAGGAGGAGGAGAGAGAGGACAAAGAGGATCAGCATCAGTATTGGGCGAGGAAAATCTCCCCAAATTTGATGGGATGAATGAAGTTTGTCAGTAGGGCATCACAGTAACAACTTTTGTTATCATGGCCACAGCAAGATCAGGTTAATGCATAAAGTAAATATTTGCTTTTATATATATATATATATATATATATATATATATAAAAATCACGTTGTACCACTGTCTCAGGTAATATTGGTCAATCTAAGAGACAAGGCATCAAACAAAAGAAGTCATAATGCACTTGTCATGATGACAGGCGAGCTGTTCAGTTGGCAATGAATTCATTCTATAAACAGTTTTTTTAAAAAAAGTTGCATTTTTAATACTCTATTTGGTTAAATATGCTTTTCATTTGATCACTTCACTTCTTAAATAAGCACAGCATATTTGAATGGAGAGACTTTTAATTCTTTGGTTAAATAACTTTATACCTAATATTGTTAAACTAGTATCCCTCCAAGTTCCTTTTACCATTACTAAAAATTTTACTGTACAGTGGAACAGTAAGTGAATATGGTACCTAATATCATTGGATAGAAAAAAATTGTAGCTGGATTTTGAATTGTCTTGCAATTGTTAATGTTTTGAATTATACAGTTATATTCTAATGCTGAATAATAATTTTAATAGGGCGGAGGGAGGGGGAACTGAGAAGATAAAGGGCCCATAAAAAAATTTTGTAAGCATTCATCTTTACATTATAAAGGAAGACGGTGCTGTGGTCAGTTGGAACATTGCGACTGTTTCAAATGCCTTGAAAACAATGCTAAACACGTCTGTGTAAAATGATAATGTAAAGTAAGATGATTATGAAGAAAAGGAATAAAGGAATAAACCGGGTCACCAGATATTACCTGCCCCTACCCCCTCGTCCACCTCGGAAGGGTCCCCTACCACCTCTATCTCCACGGCCACTTCGGCCACCACGGCCACCTCGGAAACCACCACCACCTCGTGGTCCAGAATTAAAGTCCTGATTAAAGTTACGGCCTGCAGCAAATTCAGCACCAGGGTCTTGTCGACTGTATTTACTGTCTCGAGGGTCAGACATTCCCTGGTTTTGTTGATGACTGGGCGGGACATTCATTTGACCCTCATCCCAGTGGCGCTTACGCGAGTTCTGTGAGTCCATTCCCTGGTCATGTCCAGGGTCGTTGCCTCTTCCTCTGTGATCAAAATCATCGGGCTGTTGGGGATTACCCATTTGCGGGGGTCCATAGCCGCCCCGACCACAACCACGTGGAGGAAAACCTCGATTACGATCCATTCGTTCGTCAATATCATGATATTCATCGGCAGGAGAATCATACTGTTCATTGTCACCAGGCGGAGGCATGTCTGGACTATCTTGCCACTGGTTGGGAGGGCGGTCATTTGTGTTGAAGCGCTGACCACCATTTCCACCACCACATGGCATATTCATGTCTCCTCGATGACCACGTGCGCCACCTCTAAAGGGCATGCCACCACCTCCCCCTCCATCATTTGGATTGTGATTCATCTGACGGTAATCATGATCTCTGGAATTCATTTCAAAGTTCTGATTTGGCATGTCACCATTGTTGCTCGGAGGACGATTATCACCACCCTCTGGTGGAGGCATAAACTGTCCAGGAGGAAGTCCTTGCTGATTTGGTGGCGGGCCATTAGGGTCAGGTACTCCAGGTCTAACGGGCATTCCTGGAGGTCCTTGTCGAACCATAGGCATCTGATTGGGAGGCATCATGGGTCCTTGTCCATGAGGAGGAGGAGGAGGAGGTTGCTGCATATTAGGACCTCGAAGACCTAAAAGACCACCAGGGTGGGCAGTAAAAAAAGGGAATTAAAATATTTTCAACCAAAACAGAAATTAAGGTTTTTCATTTCAAAAGGAAGTACACAGTTATGGTTCTATTTTTCACAATGAGCAAATCAAAAGGTTTTCTTTTAAATTTAACAAACATACTTGGAATATTTTAAGTCATTTCCATTTTTCTAAATGTTCATAACCTGTTTTTACTTTAAGGAATAAATAGCTATGATTATAAAGATTATTTCATAAACCTATTTTTTTAAATCAGTCAAATATTTTGAATTTGTCATCAAACGTTTAATCTGAATTACAGAGAAAACAAACTAAATGATTCCTACAATGCACAAATTGTTTAAACTATGCAAGAAATTTGGAATTTAGGTAAAGAACCATATTAAACTTTAAATTAATTTAGCATGTGTGTGTGTTTGTGTGTTCAAATAGTCATTTTTATTATCATTAGCATAGTATCTGTTAAAGATGACATCAGGGATTAGTGCTTTTAGCTCAGATCAAATTATCTGTGCTCACTGCCTAGACTTAAAACACCATCTCCCTAGCCATCTGCTTAAGATTAGTGTAAGATTTGTGCCCTACACCAAACATTGTCTTTCTAAGTAAACAAAGATGAAAATTACTTTAAAAGAGATAAGACATTTTAAAGTTTTAAATTTCTTCTTTTTTTTTTTTTTTTTAGCCCAGTTAGGAATTAAACTAACTAAAAGTTTTAAAATACAATTAGAGATTCTTTTCAATAATTAATATTGCACTTGTTCTTATTACAACATAAAAAAGTAACAATCAAATAAACTTGATGTAACTTGCCATAATTTCATTTATAAGTTACATATAAAAGTGAACCAGTAAAATTTAAGTAAAATACAAGCTGTGGCAGAAATGCCTCCCACATTTTAAATTGTTGTGCGTGGTGCTAGTGAACATAGGCAAGTGGTAATGGTAGCTCCACCTAGCTAAAATCTTACTATCCCCACCCCAATACAATCGGTTATGATCATTGCAAACCATGTATTTGCTTTTGAAATGTTTTTTTTTTAAGATTGGTGAATCTGTAATTGCCACACAGAATCTTTTTGTGTTCATTTCAGGTTACATCAGAATGATGCTGTTCTGGATAGAAATTCGATACTGCAGTGAGTTGAAAATTCTATCCATAACAAAATCATTCCAACATGAAATAACAATAAAAACCTCTTTGTAAAGTAATTACAGATTCACCAGTCTTCAAAAAACATTTCAACAGCAAACGCACAATGTGCACCAGTCTAAGCAATGATCATAACTGATCATATTAGCTAGATTTATCTACCATTGCCACTTGCCTAATTTCACTTTCACTACACCAGGTAACAGTTTAAAATATCAGAGCTATTTCTGCTGTACCCTGGATTTTACTATCCTTTTCTTAAAATGCTTAATGTTCTCTTATCAAAAAAAAATGTTGATGTAAAAATCAGGAGTCAAAAATGTCTTTGTTTTAACTTGCAGATAATTTCACTTAATATAAAAATTTCCTTATTTACTCATTTTTAAAATTATATTTTACTCAATAGCAATTTTAAGTGAACAAAAAAAAAAAAAAAAAAAAAAAAAAAGAAACCCTAGCAAATATCTCACCAATGCAGTAAGAATTTTCTTACAGAATTACCAAATATTGTTTATGGGGGTGTCCTCGTGGTGTAATGGTTAAAGCGGTGAACTGCGGAATCGTAGTACGCGAGTTCGTACTCCAGTCGCGCTATTACGTTCACTTTCGGGCAAATACCCTTGGGAAAGGTATGAACCGCCTTATTCTCCCTCCAGCTATGGATAAATAGTAGGACGGACTAGGTTCTTCAGCCTTGGTGAGGCAACTAGTCTAGGAGAAGGAAAACTCTGAATTAAAACCTGTTAAACTCCGCTTAAAAATTGACCTTGTGTCATATCCTGCCCGAGCGGAGGGGTTGGTAAATAGTACCAAATATTGTTTATTATTATTATTATTATTATTATCATCTATACTGTAATTATTTGTGTATAACAAATACCTACAACCTTGGACTATGAAATTCTAGAAAAAAGTTCTTGTGTATAATAAACATTGACTTTTTAGGATTTGTAGCATTTGTTCTACTTTTATTGATATGCACTGACAGTTAAAAATTAGAATTTATATAGTTCACATTCAGTTTTGAAACATAAAATTTACACAATAAATCAAAAAAAAATACACAGACATGTTCACACAATAAGGTAACAAATTTGCAGCAAAAATAAGTTCATATAAGGAGAAAGAAAATTATAAACAAACACACATTATTTTGAATGATAGATATAATTTACTTCCAGTCACCCTGCTATGAATATGATGAAGCATGTGACCAGAACAAAGTTAATTATCTAGTTCTCATATATAATATGCACTGCCTAATTTTTGGTCTGAACAATCTGGAAAAATAGTGTCCATAATCATGATACTATTTTTTTATTCTTTTCACAAGCTTATCTCTCATCTTTTCTAGTTAACCATGGAAAGTGATGTTAACCAAAATGCAATTCACAAGTTTTTTGAACTCTAAATTTGAATTTGAATTTCATAATGAAAACCAGTGATATAAAAAGAGATAAATGAAAAGAGGTGGTTCCTGTGTATGAAAATTTGACTATTTCAGAATATATTGTCAAGATGATACATTCTTGCAAATATATTTCTTTTAAAGAGAAACTGATATATTTCATGAAAGAGTTCCCATTTACATTTATCATTAATAGTTGCAATCAGACTTTTTAATGTACTTTGTGTTTAATAAAAGGTTAAAAGAAAGTTTTATTCTCACATTAGTTGAATTGGTAAATATCAATTTTAAAACACTTACAAATGAAACGTATAATAAATGTAATTTGTGTTTAAATCTTCAAAAATTCTCTCTTCTGTTTACTTAATGAATGAAAACTGAACATTGTACATATTGATTTTAAAGTTGTATATTCTATTAGATCAACATTTTCTTTGCAGTTAATATGAAAAATATCAGCAAACAGAAATTTATAACATTTAAGAAGCCTGCTGTTTAGCTTGGGACAGAAGTTAAATATAAAAATCAATATAAATGAATACACACCTTGTATTGCTTGATGTTCAACCATATTGAGTGGATGTAACATGTTGCCAGAGACCTGACCTGAATAGACAAAACATAATTTAAAGTTTGTTTTTTGTTATTTTTTTTGTGGGGGTGCATTGTAAAAACTTGAAAAGGTTTGGGAATTTTCAAAAACTAAAATCAAGAAAACATTACCCTATTCCTACTAATCCCAACTTGTTTTGATCAATCAGAACACTTTGTTTCAAACTTTGGATATTTTCATCAAGGAATCCTCTACTTAACTCTGTGAGATACAACAGCCAACAAAATCTTGATTTAGTGCAACAACATTTTATAATCATTTGCTGTTTTGGATCAAGATTTTTAGACAAAAAGTGTCATTTGTTCAAGAATCTATAATAGCAATTGATCCTGCCCAGAATTTGAAATCTTACAGCTTTTTGACTGTATTTTTATTTAACAGAAACTTCTACAATGAAATGAATCAGCACAACAAATTCAGAGACACCCCCCCCCATTCATCAGTGATAAAGACATGAACATTCTCCAGGTGATACAGTCAACTGATGATTTCCTCTGGGAAAATTGTTAGGGGTCAATTTGGAATAACCTAGGGATGTTTTATATGCTATGACTAAAAACATTTGCAATTTTTGATAACTTTTCAAGAAACGAAAAGAAAAACTATTTCCAAAATTAAATGCTGAAAAAGTTTGGCCAATGGTCCAGGAGACCAGGGTTCAATCCGAGGTCGAGTCATACCAAAGACTCAAAAAATGGTACTTGATACTGCCTTGCTTAACACTCAGCATTATAAGGTAAGAATCCAGGGAATGGAGTAGCACCCTCCCTTACAGCTTGGTGTAGTAGCCATTGAAAAGGGAGCCTTCGGATCACTATATTTGTTAAGAATTTCATAATAAATGGCACTTATGGTTTTTATTTATGAAACATCATCCATTATTTAAATATTTGGCTTACAGAGAATTAAAAAATAACATGATTACCTAAAGGAGAAAAGCTTATAAAAACAAAACTATCAGATTTTAATGCATCTGATAAATTCATTGTAGGAAATTATTTGAGGATAAATTCAGGATTCAATCATTGCTTTTACGAAGTTGATAAGAACGAAAGGGTTAGGGTTAAAGCTAGTGAAATCCTTCATTATAAGAGTAATTAATCTGATAAAATGAATTTGCCTAGAATCTGATTGTAATAAAAAAAAGAAAAAAATTAGATCAATTCTTACCCATTGGAGGGTGCATTGGTGGACGAGACCCCTGTGGCATAGCCCCCATATTAGGAGGCATATTTCCACCTGGTCCCATCATTGCAGGTGGTTGCATACCCTGAGGTAGAGGTTGCAATACTTGTCCACCCATTGGAGGAGGTGGAGGCAAAGGAGCATTTATACCCATAGGAGCAGTTGGAATCTGTGGAGGTGGGGGCATACCAGGTGGCATGTTCCCTTGATTGGGGGGCTTTATTCCTGGTTGTTGGGGAGCTGCTGATACCATTTGCTGATTAGCTGTTACAGGTGTACCGGCGGGTGGTTGATTTGGTGGAGGTACTCCTTCTCGGGGTTGGGCAGCCATTGGTATCACTGCTGCAGGAACCGTTCCATCCTTTTGTGCAGATTTCTGTTGAGTGCCATCTGAAGCAGCAGGTGGTTTTTGCCCAAGCCAAGCTTGCTCAAAGTTTTTGGGGACTGGTCGTGCATAAGGCACCCTTTTACGGGGTATTCTTTGCTCGTTTTGTTGTTTAAGATACTGTTCATCAGCTGCCCAGTCCAAACCAGGGATGCACGGAAGTTCATTATCACTACCACTGCCACTGGTGACTTCTACCAAAATGAAAATAAAATGATTAAAAATACTAAAGAGAAACAAAAAATTTAATTTAAATAAATATTTGTTTGTTGTTATTGATTTCTAATTATTTGGTTTTATCTTAATAAATACGAGCAAATCTTAAAAGAAATCCATTAATCAAAAATAATAGTAATTTCATTCTTTACTCTCTGATTTAGTTGAATAGTTAATTTAAGCAATGAAAGCCAGGAGTGATAAGAGCTAGCATCCAAGCTGTTCTATTTATTCTACTCTGTTTCAAATATGTTTAACACAATTTTAAATAACATTAAATGCTATTTTTTTAATTAACTTTTTTTGCTTTGCTCAATATTGATATTTCTTAAATATTTGCACACTCATTAAAAGTAATCCTATGTATAATTTTATAAAGAACTCAAAATAAAACTAAAATAAGTCATCTTTTTTAGATGCATTCTTATTTAGCTATCTAATTTAATATAATATTCTATTACATTAAGACTTAACTATTTGCACTCAGGAGGTGAAAATTTTGGCTAGTAATAATAATTCCATCAATTTATTGTTTATTATTATTATAGTTAATTATTGATGTGAGGAATTAATAATTTAACAATATACTCCTGTTATAAAGACTTCATGTAACAAATGACCTGAAATTTTTTAGCTACAAAAAGGTGTTTTTATCATATATTGCATATAATGAACAACCCTTAACTTTTGGTTATGCTAACCTACACAAATATTTCTGCAACATCCAATGACAAAGAGAGAACATTCAAAAACTTATATATATTTCTAAAACTCATGTGATAGGATCAAAATCAATGCAATACTATAAATAAACTATGTAGTCTAGACCTTGATGTAGCCTCCCATGTTTACTTGAATATTCCAAACACACTTAATGAAGTAAGCAGTTATTGTGTTGGAATATAACATCTGTGCATATTATAGAATGAAATAAACTAGTGTTCACAATCATAGGCTATTGTATTCATAACTAGGTTTATTTTCCATTAGTCTGATTCGACATATTTCCGCACTGCAAAGCCTAAACAAAAGCTTTTAGTTAAGATAATTCAATTTTTACATAACTTTAAATTGTACATATATTCACAGGTATAAAGAATAGTGAACATTAAGTAAAAATTATTTTATCTGAACTAATAGCCTTTTGTTTAGGCTATGAGGGGACACTTTAGATGAAAGTTACTGCAAGTAAATTTTTACGTTTCAAAAACATAATTAACAACATGTTTTTCAGGTGACAAAATAAGTCTTAAAAAATTATGCAGTTTTTCTTCTCTAATAAAAACAACTTCAAAGTTTTTTATGTTTATAAATATGAAAGCATCTTCCCACAAGTTATCTACCCGGTCAACACTACCTTTTTTTTTTTCCCTATCTTATTCAAACTCTTAATATAACTTTAGATTTCTACATATTAATATATATTAAACACAATTAATAATAATCAGATGATAAATGAATTTGTTGGGTTCCCATTGTAATAGCAATTCATGATGATATTGATGCTTCTATTTAGGAAAAAGTAAAAGATTTTAATAAGTATTTTCTAATTATCTCCATCACATAGAGAATTTGGTTGATTCAACACAAATGCAGACCCCCCCAAAAAAAAAATTATCATCCAGTAGCAAATTGGACTATAAATTGCTTTATTCTCTAAGTTTAAACACTCTAAATGCATAGTTCAAATAAAATCTAAATACAATTTTGGCTGAGTTACACACATAAAAACTAAGTTTTAGTAATGATGATTGATTTAACTTCAAAATTAGTCCAATAGGTAAAATATGATAAATAATATCAATAACAACATAATGCTAAATGAATTTTGGTTTATCAGAAAAAATACTAACCTTTAATTTTGTTTTCTTTTTCTGGGATTTGTTCCAGTCCCATTCCAGGAAGAGGAGCTGTCACCTGTTCATAATCTGTAAAAGAAACAGTACTAAAATAATTACTACTTTATTTTTACAATTAAAAGATAAATCCATTAGATTTAATTACATTTAATAGAGCTTATTTCATATACTTTAAAACCAAACACATAGCAATACAAAAGAGACCTTAAATTTTTGCTGTTAATATTTTTGGCTTATGGTATAAAATTTAAGGGCCCTTTCCCCTCCGCCCCCATCAATTAAACAAAAATTCAATAAATTTATTTTCTTGAGAAGCAAGATTTTCCCCAAAATGTCTATACTGCTGGAAAAGTTGCCATTATTTCCATACATAAAAGGCTGAAATCAAGAGCCATATTTATTTACAATGTATAAAAAAATCCATTGCTTCCTCTGAATTATTACGAAAGCAACTATTAGTTAATCTGTGCTTACAAAAAGCTTTACAGATATTCTTTCATTTGTCTGTACTAAAAGAAAGAGGAAAAAACTAAACTATATGGTTAGAGAGACATATTGAACACTTGAAATAAAAGATGTAGTTTCTCTCCAAACGTTGGTAAAAGTGAACCCACTATCAACAGTATGACATGCATATTGAATTTAATTTCACTTGTCCTCAGTTGCACACATCACACCAATTCTTATTACCATTAAGGGTTTTCAGACTATTGTCTTCATCTTTATTGTTATTTCCACATCATTTCGGACGATATACTCGAGAACCTTCATCAACTACATCCTTTACTGAATCCACGGGGGTCGCCTGTTCTGATTCCGTTAGCCATAACGTACAAGTGTTAAGTATTCCTGTATTGTTATTCACCTGCAGTCAGGATTGAACCTGCAACCTCCAGATGATTGTCTCCTTAGAAGCTTAGGGAACCAACACCTATAACCGTTACACTATGTGTCCTGCTGGACAGTTCAGAGTGAATTTTTGGGACTTATAAACTAACAAAATCAGAATGGGCAACCCCCATGAATCCAATAAAGAACGTAGTTCCCATGTTCAACAAACACCTGAAGGCCGGAGGACATATAGGCTGAAATATTGTGGAAATAACAATAAAGATGCAGACAATAGTCCAAAAACCCTTAATGATAAAAATCATCAAGCTTTGTCTCAGAAATTTAGACAACTAATTCTTATTACATAAGATAATACTAGCAGAGATACCAGGCCCACCTGAGACTTCTAAAACACAAACCAGGTACTCACAAATATACATAGGAATCCAGAAATCTCAAACCCTGTTCACAGATGAACAATTACTTTTTCAAACAATACAGTAGATTGGGCACAAAAGTTGAAGGGAGAAGTAATTTTTTTAATTTGAAATTTGCAATGGAAATTTCAGTAATAAAAAAATGTCCTTTATCAAATATGTACCAAAAAATTTATCAAAATGCAATAATTGATTTTAAGTAAATTTTTAAATCAATTATTAGTTTACAATCTTTTACAGAATGTAAAATAACCTTCCAAGCATAAATATTTTCATTTCTGTAGTTTTACAAGAAAATTTCATATTAGAATTTTCTCTAAATTTTTCTTCTTACTAATGGCACAAAGAGATGCACTTAGCATAATGGCTATCATCGTGCGAAATGGAATTGGTGATACAAGTTCAAATCCTGGACAAGTTTGTTTGTGTTCACAAAACGCTAATGCCCTTGAGAAAAGCATGAATCCATCTCTTCTCCACCCAGCAATGAGTAAATAGTAGGGTTTTTTTTAGCCTTGGTAAGGTAACCAATTTAGAAGAAGGAAACTGAATTAAAACTAGCTTTAACTCTACCTACATTTTGACCTTGTGTCACATCTTGTTGGAGGAGTAAAGTAAATGTATACTGATGGCACATTAATTTCATTGATCACAATGAAATTAAATTTTCTACAAATTTGAGGACAGTTTTTTCTCAGGTGTCAAAAAAAAAATTTAATAGCTATTTATACCTACGTAATTTATACCTCTGTACAATTTTGACAAAAAAGTAATACATAATGAAAAATGCCAAAAACTGTATAAAAATTAATTTTATTGTAATATGTGTGATGTAGAGATTTTCATTTTTTTGACTATTAGTGACCTTAAATGACCTTCAATGTAAAGCATACATATATTCTATATCTCACAAGTGAAGTCTTTTTACTTATCTTTCAATAGATCTTTTTTCATTCGTAGGGCATAGAAGCTTATTTACTGGTACAAATACATCAGAACTTAAAGTTAATTGATGTTAAAGAGAGAGAGAGAGAGAGAGAAATAAAAACAGAGTTGGGGATAGATGATAGGAAGTCTTACCACAGTCTGCCATATCTTGGTCCATACCCAGAGGAAGAGTGTTCAGATTGTATCTGTCTCTCATTTTATCTCCAGGTCGATTTCTAGTCCAAAATTTTCTGTAGAAAAAAAATTTTTTCAGAAATTTGCAAATATTGAATGATGAGATGAAAGTATCAAAAAGGAATTTTGGCAAATTGGAAATCACCATAAATTCAAATATGTAATACTACCTCAAATTTTTTCCCCCATTTTGCAGCAAAAATGTCTCACAATAGTTGCAAAAATGCACCGATATTAGAGTTTTAATAAAATTTAATACATTCACCAAATCTGCCTGATGAAATTTAGTTTCAATCATACATCCTAGATGCATCAAGGAGGTCTTCAGTGATGCAACTGTCTTCATCACCAATTTTGGGTTATTTTTGCATCATATCGGCTCCGACAGAAACCCCGGCATGACTCTGGAAGAGCCAAGCCGCCTCCTCAATCGCGACGTGCTACGCTCATGCCTCTACCAAAGCAACAAAACTCTAATAAGGCCAGACTTCAGCCGTTCTTATATACATCTGTCTTTCAGCAACAGCCAATGAAAAACAGGGCATTCCATACTCCTCTACTATATATAATACCATCTTTACCTCATCCGGTTTCGGCTGACTACTTCCGGATTCGGTATCGAGGTAAGATGGTATTTTCAATACTCGCCCATGTCCATGAGTTACACTTAACAAGACTTACACAAATCCCTGAATAGAATAATAGACTTACGTTGTATGATCATTTGATCCTGAAGCCAAGATGTGTCCCATAGGATGCCATGCCAGACTCCAAACCATACCTTCATGAGCTTCTTCCATGCCACCAACTTCCTTGTCAGTACTATTAAACAAATAAAACAAATAGTTAATATCAAAAATTAGATTGTATAATTGCCAATAAAAAAAAATTAATAAAATAAAAAAAATTAAAATTGTGATGTACAACTTACCCTACTTGCCAAAACATGATAGTTCCATCTGAGCCACCACTGCAGAACAACCCTTCATGAATAGGATGCCAAGCAGCAGCTGAAAAAATAAAGATTTAAGAATTAGTACAGTCAGAAGAAAGCAAAAACATAAATGAAGTTAGAGAATGTATCTACCAAACAGTAATAGGTTCATACAAAATTTCATAGCATCATCCTTCTTAGAAGTCTTTTTGTAGTTTAATCAGCATTTTATTATTGGTTGTGCACAATCAGCCAAACCTATGTATGTTATTGTTTATGGGTGTTAGAAAAACTTCAAAAGCTAGAAAAATAGGTTCCACATAAACTTATAGAAAGTCAGCATTTAAACACTTGACTTTCTCTTATTTGATTAAGAAAAAAAGTTATTTTTAAACAAGCTAGTGACTGGCAATGAAAAAGGAATTTACGATGAGGATTCAAAACAGAAAATCCTGTCTAGATAAAGGACCAACTTCAATATCTCAGTCTGAATGGAATCTAGAAGATAATATAATTCTTCTATGCGTTTAGTGACATTCAAAGAGAATTCTTTATAAATAATAGTTGAAACCTGAACAAAAAATGTTACTGCACAATAAAACTGGCTCATTTTGATTTAAAAAAATAAAAATAAACCAATACAATAGAATAATTCTTTTATTTTCCTTCATGAACCGGCTGACTTAGATAAAATGATGCATTCCAATAAACCCACCCAAATTATCATTTAACATTTACAGAAAATTTAAAAGGTGAAAAGAAAAGTTTGTTTTTAAAGAAAATATCTGCAATGACTAACCAGTGGCTTCTTTTTTATGTCCACGAAACGTCTGCATTTCTTCTTTCATATTTCGAATATCAAATAATTTGAGCAAGTGGTCCCTGGAAGCAGTTAACAGCCAGTTGCCATTTCGATTCCATTTTAATTCCATCACAGTACTTTTATGAGCATGGCTGGGGACAGATAAAAGAAAAAAACATGCGAGGAAACTAAATTTAAATAATGGTCTAAGTCAAATTCAAAGATTCTAAAATGGAATAGAATTTAGATGCAAACTAAATTTTATGACACAGATAAAAATATTTACTAAAAAGAAATGAATGAATATGGCATGCATTACAAAATGATAAAAGAAAAATAATAAGATGTGTTAAGTAAATCATGAACTGTTTTTATTTTTAGAGTGCTCCAAATTTGTAGTTTTTGTCAAATGAAAAAAAATTAGAAAATAAATACAAATTTATTATACAAAAAATATTTACAAGGCTGGTTAAATTTTTTAATCAATCATTATGATTATCATTATTATTTTAATGAAAAACTTGAGAACGGAGACAGAAAACACTAAAGTCTTTCCACATTTGAAATAATTGGATTTTTATGTCTTGACTAACAAAATAAAAGAATAATTCCTTTCATTCTTAAGAAATTAAATTTATGTATTTTAAGTTAAACTCATTGTTATTTGGCATTGGATCACTTGGCATAAATTTCATTAGCTAAATAGATATCAAGAGGAAAAATTAAAAAGAGAAAGAGAGAGAAAATACAATATTTTACATTGTAGCAAGTGATTGGCCAGATTTTGGATCCCAAAGTTTGATTGGTTGTTGGTTATCTTTGCTGCCTGAAGCAATTAAAGATTTCTGTGGATGCCAGTCTACACACTTCACATCAGCACCATGACCTAGAAAATAAAAGACAAAAAGAAAAGAAACAGTTAAACTGAAATAAAATAGTAGTAAAAAGATATGGAATTGAGACATCATTTACATTCATAGTATCTAACAAAAAACCCTAATACATTTTTTTCATTTTACAGATTACAGTATACTTTTTTAAAATAAAGATTTTATTTCTTTACAGTTGATGAAATTAATATGCTGTTATCTAATTTACAAAAGAATTGTTGAATTAATCTAAGGTGATTAACTTTAATGGCATGTCAACCTATCTAGGGTTATTTCATGCCAAGAGATTAATTGGTTGGGTTTTATGGCATATCAATCTTTGTAGGTTATTTCATACCAAATCCATTTTTATACAAATAACCACTTCTATTTCAAACAATTTAGTATGAGGACACTGTTTAATTGCCAAAAACATTTCTATTTCAGCCAGTTTAGTCAATTCTGATTCAAACAATTCAGTTTAGTATAAGTACAGTTTTTGTCCACACACAGTTAAATGTTAAAACAGTTCTATTTCAAACAATTCAATTTAGCATAAGTACAGTTTCAATGTCAAAAACAGTTCTATTTTTTAAAAAATTCAGTTTTACATGAGTATACAATTTAGTTCTATTTGACCCATAGATAGGACCCTATCAGGTGCGACCACTCCAGGCCAGAGTGGACCTGGGAGTGATGGCAATGAAGGGGTACTCTGCATTCCCCAAAGCTCCAGCATTACTGGAACCTCACCATCAGATTGTTTAGTGCCATATCCTGGACATTGATTGGGAGAGGGGGTCTTACCCTTCTGCAGAGGTGCAGTTGGTGTATTCTACAGCCCCAGCCGACTAGGCAAGCCAAGAGATTAGGTTGGATGGTTGATTGTGTATTATGGCACATAAACCTTTGTAGATTATTTAATGCCAAATCCTGTTTATATATAAGATATCATTTGTGAATGAATAGTTTGTAGGTAAATTTTTTTAAATGAGCCAGAGATCATTTGTTTGCAAACAGTTAAATAGTTTCAAGTATTGCTATCTAATACTAATAGTTTTATTTACACACAGTTAAATGATTTCAAGTATTCCTAAAAAACATTTGAAAAAAAGTTTCAAAATGGTTTCAAGCTTGCAAAGTAATACAAACAGTTCAATTTAACAATAATTTATTTGGACAGCTAAATAGCTTCAAGTATCGAAAATGATTTGATATTCTAATTTGATTGATAAATGAGACCCTAACAGGTACTATCACTCTGGGTCAGAGTGAACCTGGGAGTAATGGTAATGAAGAGGTACTCCACATTCCCCAAAGCTCCAGAACAGTAACCTCACCATCAGATGCAGTTTAGTGTCCTAGCCAGGACATTTTTTGAGGGAGTGGAGAGAGGTTACCTTTTTTGCAGCAATGCAACTGAGGTATTCTACAGCATCAACTGAGAGAGCTGTGAATTAGTCTAAGAAAAAAAATACTATATAAACAATGTAATACTTTCTTTGAAATGTTTATTTTCAAGTAAATATGATTTACAAACAACTGATGACAATGACAAGAATTCTTTAAAATATTTTGTTCTTAATTTGGTATTAAATTATAAAACTTGTATATGGCTTTTATTTTCAATTATTCCGAAGAAAATTTATTGAAACATCCTTAAACATTTTTTATAATGACAGGCAATTTTTAATAATCATATGTACATAAACTTAGAAAAAACAGAATTCATGTGTTTGAATCATGATGGTGCCATCTCCACATTAAATGGTAACCCTCTGATATTAGCAGACGTTTATATACCTTGGTAGCAATATCTCATCTACTGAAAGCAATATTAACACATGCATAGGTGACACTGACTATCCTTGGCAGATTATTGACCATATTTATGGAAATCTTATCTCTGATAAAATAAATAGAAATTCTTCCTAGCTGAAGCCATATCAGTAATAGTATATGGCTGCACCACTAGGACTAACTAAACACAGAGAAGAAGCTACCTGGGAACTACCCAAGGATGCTGCATACTATTTTTGACACATCCTAAAAGCAGTACTCTACAAAACTGGATGAACAGCCACTTACCTCTCATCTCACAAACTATCCAAATAA
Organism: Sepioteuthis lessoniana; assembly: GCA_963585895.1. NCBI lineage: Eukaryota > Metazoa > Mollusca > Cephalopoda > Myopsida > Loliginidae > Sepioteuthis > Sepioteuthis lessoniana. Next base: position 6,769 of record CAUZXS010005568.1, on the reverse strand, counting down.
GATGAGCAAGGCATGCTGGGTACAGCTGGTTATGTTATCCTATGGAATCCTACCCATGGACACACTAGTGTCGGCTGACTGACAAAAACTAATGTACACTCACTGTGTGTGGATGCTGGATACTGTCAACCAAGAGTGATGACTGATAGGGACAAATGGTGAGAGAGTCAAAGGAATCTGTGCTCTCATTACTTTTTATTTTGCATAACAAAAATAACTCATCATTTAATAACTGAATGTGAATATTTCATATGTAATTTATTCAAATGTACAGTTACACTGATGAAAATTTGGTCAAAATGTGTACTCATTTACTGAACCCAAAAACTATGTATAAGCCCATAGGTTAAAAAAAAAAAAATTAAGGCTGTTTTTTAGGGATCTGAGTTTAAAATAGGAAAAAAAAGTAAGTCGTAAATAATTTTATTTAAAAGTAACACAAACTTCATAAAAAGACTTAAAATCTGCCAAGTATATTTTTTGTACACATCAGTTATTTTTTTTTTTATCCTATTTAGCTATGTAAATTCATATGCAGAAAATTGGACAAAAATTAAATGTCTACTCAGATAAAATTGGATCCAATCCATTTTTCTTTATTTTTTTTAGAAATAAATAGAATAAAACTGTTATTAAGATAACCAACAGCCATTATAAAGCTTTATAGATACTTTGTGTGCATGACAACTGATGGTCATCAATAGATATCATTTTTACAGAGTAAAATGTCATAAAATAGAAATAATAAAAATGTATAATTTTTATATATTCACTTCTATTGCACACACTTCAGGGTTGACTTGATCAATCAGATTTTATTGTATGGAAAAAAAGTTGTCATAAATTAGAAAAAATATCATAATGTTTATGGCATCAACTGTATTTTCAACATTTTTCAAGTGAGTAAAGATTTTATTCAGTTAGTATTTCAATTAAACATAGTTCCTAAAGTTAAATTTAAAGTACAATTTTGTATTTAAAACATGAAAATGTTTTCTTAGTTAAAGCAACTTCCATACTAGCATGACTTACATTAAAGGCTCACACCTGAATAAAAAAAACATTATCAAGCAATAATCAAGCTTCTATGAACAGAGAAATGACAACCAAAAGATTTGAAAAGGGAACAACAACAAGAAAACAAAGTTCTGACTCAAATCCACCAACATATGACGGATGCATAAAAAAACAAAACTATCAAAAATAGCTATGTGTCTAAATGGACAATGTCTAGAAAAATTATGAAGAGGTTTTTCAATCCAGCCTGTGGGTAGGGAAAAATGTCAAAGGTTGGCACTATTTGGTATGATATTACAAAGACTGATTTCTTCAAGTGATCATGACTGATTGGTTTTAAAGGCATGTCAACTGTCAAGGGTTATTTTATGTCTAGAGTTTAGAAAATCACATTCATTGTATGTTTATATTCACATTTTTTGTGTAGTTGTTGAAGAGGTTTTTTATACACAGTTATATGACATGTAGTAATCCTATCAAATACAAATAATTTATAGTTATATGGTTTTAAATATTCCTCTCTAATATAAATAATCATCATCTCATCATCTTGTCGTGCCATCAGCATGGATATCCCTGACCCTTTCTCGCCACCTCTCCCCATCATTCATCACTTCTGGCAGGTCCTCAGGGCTACACCCCATACCCTTGCAGAGCTGCTGTATATAGGTTCGAGCTGGTCGCTCTACTTTTGCTCGGCCATGTGATGGGGTCCAGAGGAGTACATCGCTTATGAGCTCATCCCAACTTCTCCAGCAGTGTCCTGCATGTCTGGTTCATCTAATTTGGATAGTTTTCGTGATGGGTGGTAGGTGGCCGTACAGCTGCTGCTTTGTGGGAGTGTTGCCTCCAGGACCTGTTCAATATTGTTCGCAGCATTCTTGTGTAGTTGCCGTCAAGCTTTTTCTCAAGCCGTTTAGTTAGCATCCATGTAGTGCATCCATATAGCAATATTGACACAATCGCTGCTTGGAAGAAACTGCGTTTCATTTTATTGGTCAGGTCTGACTTCCATATGACCGATAGCCTATTGATAGCTGTCTATGCCTTTGTTCGTCGCATATCGATGTCTGTCTCGGTCAATGAGACACTGCTTCCAAGGTAGGTGAACTCATCTACTAGTTTCAGAGAGCTACCGTTTAGTGGGGAAATGTCGCCTGTTTGATTAAAGCACATATATTCCGTTTTGTGTGGAGGCCAATGCCTGCAGAAGCTCATTCCAGACTATGCAGTAGGGTTTCGGCTTGGGCGAGTGCATTTGCCAGAATCACTATGTCATCCGCGTAGTCCGCATAGGTAATTGTTTTTGCGGGGTACATTCTGTTTCTTTTCTTGGTCAGCTCGAAACCATTTTCTTTGATTTTATTGATCGATGTTCTAAGCACATAGTCTAGACAGATGATAAAATGGTATGGGGCAAGTGTGTCTTTTTCCAGTACCCCAGCTACAATGTCAAAGTAGTCTGTGTCTCCATCCGGAGAACGCATTTTTACTTTGGTGTTTCTGTAGAGAATCATTATGGCTATGATGGTTTCTTTTGGTAGACTGCATGCAGGTAGAATTTGCTCCATCTTCCCTCTGTGTATGGAATCAAAGGCTTTTGTTAAGTTGAAAAATAATATTGTTGCCTGTAGGTTTTTTGCCTGTACACCTTCTAGAATTTTATAGATAATCAATATTTGGGAGGTCGGGGATCTATTTCTTCAGAAGCCATTTTGGTTCGTCCTGAGAATGTTGTCAATCTTGGGTTCTATGCGGTTGCGTAGTAGGGCATTGTATATTTTTAGCTGCTATGGATGTAAGTGTTATACTGCGGTAGTTCTTGGCTAATCCGAGGTCGCGCTTTTTAGGGAAAGGGAGGATGCATCTCTTCATCCATCTATCGGATTTTGATTATAAATTGCATTACAGTGTCGGAGCAGTATGACATTGAATTGTCTGGTCTTCCATACGGGGGGGGTCGAGTTAAATACAATACAAATAATGTATATATAATTATATCAATTAATTATTTCTATTAAATAATAAGCGTTTGTTTGCACATATTTATATTGTTTCAAGTAATTAATAATAATAACCCTTTGTAAACAATTGGAGCTTCAAGTAATTATTATTAATATAAATAATTTGCATACATTTACATAGTATCAAGTATTCCTAAAACAATTTTAAAACAGATCCATTTCACCCATAAAGGGAGACCCTAACAGATACTATGACTAGGGGTCAAAGTGGACCAAGGAGTAATGGCAATAAAGGTGGTACTCGACACTCTCCAAATCTATTTAGTGTCATAGCCTCAACACTCCTTTGGGGAAACAGTCTCACTTCTCTGCAGGTGGGGCAGATACAGTCAGCATATTCGAAACCTCAACAAAGCTGTCAAGTAATAAAATCAGATTTGAGCTGATCTATAATGCTCTTGAAATCTTTCATAGAAGTGAAAAAAAAAAAATATCATCCTGATCATCTTCAAATATCAAACATGGTGGAGAAAGCATTTTGAGTAGAGAGCACTTTCTCAGTTAAGCAAGTTTCATCGCTAATTAAATATACAGACACCTTAAATGCTGAAAAATATTAAGATATCTTGTAGTGTTTGCCACTGCTCAAAGCCTTCATCCTGATGGATTTATTATTTTCTAGTAAGGCAATGTTCCTTGATATTTTGGTGGATCAAACAAAATTTTTAAATGATGTTCACACCTGGTAAATGATCAGATATTAATCCAATTGAGAACATTTGGAGTTTTATACAATGAAAATAAACATGGAAGTTATATAGAAAATGTAGTGAAATAGTTTTCTTTTGTTTATTTGCAAAAAGACAAACTGATTGAATGACAACCAGGAATGATGACAAGTGAATTTCACTAAAGTCAAGTCATATCTATTTTATCTCATAGTTAAATCAATACATGTTATACTATATAAACATATTTATTCTTTATCACAGTTAACCTTTGTGTACATTTAAAGTATTATTGCTACATTCATTCCCATAAAATCATTGACATAAAATTAATCAAATTTATCTGGCTCATTTCTTGCAAAGAAGTCTATTCATTTCTGTGGCAAGATAAAAACTCTTATGATAGGATTTTACAAGTAAGTAGTAGTAACTAAACAGCAGTTAGACTATTTTCATTGTTGGTTGGTTGGTTAGTGTTCAATCGACTATCAAACCATGTGAGTTATTCAATGGCAAATCATTTTAAATATATGAATTGTAACTGAATAGTTTGTCAGTAACTTAATTTTTTAAAAGTTATTTGAGCTCATTTGCTAACACACAAATGGTTTCAAGTATTCATAACACTAATAATCCTATTTAATATTAATCATTTGTTTGCACACAGTTTAATGGTTTCATGAACTGGTGTTTAACATTGTATTCTTATCTAATATGAATAATTAGTACACAGAACTATGGTCTTGAATAACTAATAATAACAATAATCCTTACTTAATGATAGAACAACTCTATTTGATCCATAGATAGGACCCTAATAGGTACAATAATTCCAGGTTAGACTGAACCTGAGAGTAATGGCAATGAAAGGGAATTCTACATTCCCCAAAGCTCAAGGACTGGAACCCCACTATCAAATACAATTTAGTTTCATACCCAGGACTTGCAGTTATACCATTTAAAAAAACAAAAGCCAGGGTTCTACAGAAAAGTAAACACCTGGCTAAAGCCTAGAAAGTCGTTTAGAAACAAGGGACCAAGATAGAAATAACCAAATACGGTCATCTAGTCAGAATCAAGGAGGTAAAAAATTTGTCTATAAACAGAGGATTGAGATAGAAATTAGCAAATAGAGAATTGATCATAAAAAGTACTTGCTGCTAAGGACTTCAAATATTAAAGTGACAGCTAAGAGAGTTGATGGTCAAGTGAGTCATGATTCAATATTTTATCTTTAAAAAAATCCATAAAAAGTACTCAAATGCTCAAACAGAGAAAACAACATTGCATACAACATCTTCACTGGATATTAGATGATAAAAATTTTTTCAATCTATCATTGTTACATTCCTTGTCTATTTCCATCATGACCAACATAGAACCAGTCATGTACACCAGAGGAAATAAACCAAATCAAAAAATTTTTTTAAGTATTTGTTCTTTTCTCTTATATGAAAGACTTCTTTTTTTTTTTAAATAAGATTTTTGGCATTAAACTAAGTAACTGTAACTATTGTATTGAACACTGTTAATAGTGTATGCATTGGTTATGTGCCAAGTTTTTAGCATAGATTTTCCTTTTTATTTTCCTTCCAAAAACAAAAGTTATTTAAACAAGTTGCCTGATAGTTGTTTACAGTTTGCGTCTTCATTGTTGTTGTATTCATTTCTAATTGCTTGTTCCAGTTGATCAGTCTTAGCAAGCTTCCTCCTAACCAATTTGGCCATAATATGTACCCACATGTTCTTTATGATCTGGTGGGTGATTGATCAGAACATCATAGATAAGATTATGGTTTTGTTGTTTATGCCCAATGTATGTAGTGGAGCATTCCTTGTTGAAAAATGACCTCTTGCCCCTTTTATTTCCATCCTACAACTTATCCAAGCTGGATGCAAACCTTTTTATAATCTAATTTAGATACTCCATTACTTTAGTGGACAATTGACATTGTATTAGCTTGCCAACACCTGATTTAGAATGTCTACTCATCATCATTTCATCTCTTAATAAGCTTCACTTCAGGTAAACTATTACACCTGACTTTTTGGAGACTGACCTGAAGCATCAATAGATACACTTAAAAGTGTGACTCTTTACCCTATGCAAATATATTGGTTACATCAATTTAATATTTTATTGCATAGCCTCTGTTTTGTTTCACTGCTTCCATTCGCTTTCTATAGTTGGCCACAAGTTTTCCACACTGATCCAGTGTTACTTTACCTCATTCTTCCTTGCATAATTCCTCTAATTGCATGATATTTTGTGGATTCCACTTATGAACTTTAACCTTCAAAGTATTCCACAAATTCTCAATTGGGTTCGTCAGGAGACTGACTTGGCCAATTGAGAGTACTAATACCATTATTTTCAAACCATATCTTTGTAAGTTTTACAGTATGCTTGGGATCATTGTCATGTTGAAGCACAAAATTCTGACCCTGTCCTAAAGAAGTTGCAGATTTCTGAAGGTTCTTCTCTAGAATCTCCCTGTACATGCTACCATTCATTCTACCACGGATAACTTGAACTCACCAGTGCCCTTGGATGAAAAGCAACCCCATATGATAATGGAACCACCCCCAAACTGAACTGTGGGGATGGTATTGTGCTTCTTGAAGGCAGTGCCATTTTTTCGCCTAACACTTGTCGCTGTGTTCCTTCCAAATAGTTCAACTTTTGTTTCATTCAACCAGATTACCTTTTCCCAAAACTGCATACTTTTCTTTTCATAAGTTTTGACAAACTTTAATCAGTCTTTGAGATGTTTGGTTTTCAGTAAAGGCACTTTTCTTGGTGATCTTGAATGGAAGCCTGTACAATATAGAGCTCTGCTAATGGTATCCTTACTTACATTAATTCCATCACCCTCAAGATCAGTGAGAAGTACGCTCACTTATTTTTCTCAGTCTTCCATTTCTTGGAAGGTTTGCTGTCTTGTCGCCATACTTCTTATACTTTCTAATCATATTTCCTACAGTACTTAGTACTAGATTCATTTCTTTGGTAATTTTTTGGTAACCTTGTCCTCCTTTGTGATGTTCAATGATTCTATC